>CM068840.1:40694613-41002113 GCA_028554795.2 Sinohyriopsis cumingii
TCTACCTGTTTTCTAACTGTATGTTCTTGTGATGTATGCTTGCTGAACATCTTTACAGTTTGAATATGTTTATTTTCTTCTACAGATTATTTTCATTTGTTCATTTAAAAAAAAATATGGTGCAATTTATTATTTTACATTGGTCTAATTATACCAACTATCCATATGAGGTGCACGTCCACTTAGAATTTAGTGATACCTACCTCCGTCAGCTAGTAAATCTTGTAATTTTGAATGAAATATAGTCAACGTGTTTAGAACAATTATTGAAGAAATGGCTGGTGAAACGTTGGGTTTTCAAGAAATCTATCAAAAACCAAACTAAAGTAAGTTGTAGTCACACCGCCATGTGGTACCAGCAAGAAACATCAATGCACGTTTGCTAATGTGACAAAGCAATTTTGTGTACAGAGATGATCTAGGTAGAATAAAATCTTACCTAGAGTTTCTTATAAATTTTTTATGACATTTTCATTAAGTACATGATAACCCAAGAACATACATTGTATATAATGCAAATTGTGTGTGTATTTGGGTATAGTGTGTATATAAATGCAAATTTGGGTGTATTTGGGTATAGTGTGTATATAATGCAATTTTGTGTGTATTTGGGTATAGTGTGTATATAAATGCAATTTTGTGTGTATTTGGGTATAGTGTGTATATAATGCAATTTTGTGTGTATTTGGGTATAGTGTGTATATAATGCAATTTTGTGTGTATTTGGGTATAGTGTGTATATAAATGCAAATTTGTGTGTATTTGGGTATAGTGTGTATATAATGCAATTTTGTGTGTATTTGGGTATAGTGTGTATATAATGCAATTTTGTGTGTATTTGGGTATAGTGTGTATATAAATGCAAATTTGGGTGTATTTGGGTATAGTGTGTATATAATGCAAATTTGTGTGTATTTGGGTATAGTGTGTATATAATGCAATTTTGGGTGTATTTGGGTATAGTGTGTATATAAATGCAAATTTGGATGTATTTGGGTATAGTGTGTATATAATGCAAATTTGCATGTATTTGGGTATACTGTATATAGAATGCAAATTTGGATGTATTTGAGTATTTTGTGTATATAATGCAAATTTGGATGTATTTGGGTATAGTGTATACATAAATGCAAATTTGAGTATATCTGGGGTATATTTGTGCACAATGAAATGTACATTTAATCATTCAATACCTGTGATATACTATATAAAACAATGTATTTGTTACTCAAGTATCATACAATGGTGAAAAATGAAAAAATTCTAAATAATGAAAATTTCCATGCCATTATAAATAATTCTAAAAAGAAGAAAAAGAACTTTAAGGAGATTTTATACATGTCAGTAGTACACATGCACATTTAAAAAAAATGCACACTGAACGATGTTATGCCATGTAAAACAAAATGCACACTGTACAATGTTATGCCATGTAAAAAAATGCACACTGTACAATGTTATGCTATGTAAAAAAAATGCACTGTACAATGTTATGCCATGTCTAAAAAAATGCACATTGAACAATGTTATGCCATGTAAAAAATGCACATTGAACAATGTTATGCCATGTAAAACAAAGTGCACACTGTACAATGTTATGCCATGTAAAAAAAATGCACACTGTACAATGTTATGTCATGTAAAAAAAATGCACTGTACAATGTTATGCCATGTCTAAAAAAAATGCACACTGAACAATGTTATGCCATGTAAAAAAAATGCACTGTACAATGTTATGCCATGTAAAAAATGCACACTGTACAATGTTATGCCATGTAAAAAAAATCTTGACTATCTACTGCAACTTTACTTTTATGATATGTTCGTGTAGTGTACGATATCTAAAAAACATACTTTTGTATGTGATGCACATCGAAGATATATTTGGTTGGATTTATGTATATTGGGGTGCTCCATGTTTCACCCGTTCAGAATGAATAGAGGCAGGGCCGTCTTAACAACATTGTAGGCTCTGGGCAAAGCAATGCACTGGGGCCCCCTACCGGCCCTACCCACCCACAGGAATTCCGCTAGATGTCACTATCTTTTAAAATTGGGAAACGTGCTTCCCACTGCACTTTTAAAGCAAATTAAATTGCCAAAGATCTTTCAATATTCATTAATAATATGGGCAGGATGATGCCCCTAGAAGCGTGAGGCCCTGGGCAACTGCACAGTGTGCCCATGCCTTAAGGCGGCACTGAATAGAGGATATATATTTTATTAAGTTATCACTAAACACAAATAAATATAGGCTGTATCGTTATACCGGGTTTTAGAATGGAAGGTAACACAACTGAGCCATTGGTGGTATCTGTTACAATGGTTTTCCACAAGTTCCCAATAGTATTAATGTAGAGAAATATCGCAGCAAAAATATGGAAATAATACTTTATGCTGCTGTAAGGTTGATATTGTTCCATAATCCATGGTAACACAAAAAACAACTCCAACATCAACACTGCATGGATCCCACCAAGAGTGAAAGCGAAAGCAAATATGTCCGTCCGTGTTTTAGGCAAATATCTTAACATTTTTCAAGGTAAGCAAGTAATAAATAAAGTGACTTGATTAAGATTTGCTGACAAAATATGCCAGCTGAATAGGAGAAATACTGCAAAACTCGATTAACAGAATTGCGCTAAGCCAAATAGGTTATATCGATTGCTCGAAAATGCCTCACAATACCCACGACATGTGACTTGCGGTGACTGAAACTAATCATACCCTAAGAGATAATATCCGCTAAATCTAATCAATGACCGATTGCGTCGAATATATATGAAATGCAGAGGCGGCGTTAGGAGTACGCGGAGCCTAGAGCCGACCATGACCGCAGGGGCCAGAGTATCGGTATCTCGATTGGTATGCTACTGCAACCACTAATTATGTCTAGACTAGATCAACTTTCGAGATTTGCGTGCATTACGTGCGGCCTATATCAGCGTCTCCAATTTACCGGAGAATATAGCTTGACAAACTCATAAGGACGACCTTAGGCAAGAAGCGCAGAGCCCCCTCAAGAGCGGGGCCTGGAGCGGTCGCCCCACTTGCCACCCCCGAACGCCGGTTCTGATGAAATGAGTCATTATGTCCGTGTACCGCTTCATGTATACAAATACATTTGTAAATTCAACATGGTATCTTTAAGATGTCTAGTTTCTTTTGTGCTCATTTACAGTCATATGGCCCAAATATCATATTTACAAAATGAATATGCTTATAAATGTGGTCTCACTAAATACAGTAATATACAGAAATGGACATCATCATCATCATCATCATCATCATCATCATCATCTTTATTTCCTTCCATGGATGATTACATGATATAAAAATAAATCATCTGAATACAATCAATAAATATTTTAAAAAAAAATAATTCTATATTAGAATACAAATTCTTACACAATATCAATCAACAAAGTGTTCGTCAACTCATAAGTTGCAAGTTTCAGTACCTTATTTACAGAAGATAGCTGCACACTGCGTGACAAAGTATGCTGCATACAGGACGAATAGCTTGGAGGTTTCTTTGTCGATTACTCCTGATGGTAACCTTTTACCTAAAAGATCTTGTAGTTGCAGCTCATCTTCTGCATTAAATAACGTAATGTGCAGGCTCAGGGGAAATTTATCAGTAAGGAAATCCCAGAAAGAATTTCGAAAGTTCGACATATAAGGACAACTAACACAACAATGAAGTATCAAGTCTGTATAAACATCCCCACATCTAATACACATATCAAGCTGTGTTTGTGGAACAGCAGCCCATAGTTTAGCTACATATGTAAATACCTTAGTGTGTTGTCTGGTTTTAGCCCACTGCCACACCGAGGCAGGTCGTAAGTATTCGTGTATCGAAGAGAATCTATCAAAATCTGCTTGATTAGACATACGAACTCTCCAGAGGCTATTTTCAAGACCAACAATTTTTGACCTTACAATTTCTTTCCAATTATGTTTATCTGGAATTTCAGAATGATGTAAATAATCAGTTAGATACCCGAGCAAGTCAAACTTCTTTGAGGTATAATATAAATTTGAAATTAACCCGCAGCTTGACATGCATCCGCTCAAAATGAAGTGAAATAACGCAACGTTAAACATACGTTTAGTATGTACATTGTTAGGCATCAAACACAATCTGTGTAAAAACATCAATTTTCTTCTATCAATTTCGGACTGCGCTGATGTCCATCCTAGCATTCCCAGGGCAATGTCTGATCTTGTATGTATTGGAAAACCTTGTAAATGTTTGGCAAAATACCTCAGAGTTTTTTCCAATAAAGCGAGGTCACTTTTTGAAATGTTACACCACAATTCACTTCCATAAAACATTGAAGGGAAAATTACCTTTTAAATTACATTTGCAGCAACCAAAGGATTTAAACCATTCGGTTTAATGCCAATACCAAACAGACCGTGAAAAGATTTTTTTCCCTTTCTTGCATGCATCGAGTATTGCGTCATGCGACGTCAGCTTTGAGTTAATCCGGTGAACCAGGTGTGTTGCCGAATCGGTAACCGGCAAACATGACGGGCCAAGATACCATTTCATATTGATATAATTCTTGTATTGGGGTCCGAAAATGATAATGTATGACTTTGTGACACTTAGCTCGAATCGCCACTTATTACTGTGGTCGTATGCTATATCTAACAGCTTTTGTAGATTGCTAGGATATATAGCCAAAAGTGAAATATCATCAGCTAGGGTTGGATTTCCCACAGCTAAGGATCCAATCTTTGCTCCAAATCCACTATTTTCTAACTGCAGCAGCAAGTCATTTATAAATATTGTGTACATCAAGGTTGACAAAACACCCCCTTGTCTCACTCCTTGGCCAATTGAGAACCAATCTTAAAATTGCCCATTTACAAGAACTTTACTCTGTAAATTTGTATACATGTTAAAAAATATCAAAAGGGATTTACCCGTAATTCCCAACGTGAATAATTTAAAAAGCAGTCCTTCGTGCCACACGGTATCAAATGCCTTTTTTGTATCAAGAAAAGCAGCAAAAACCCGTGAGTAGTAAAGTGGGGCACTTTAGCGTCAATGGAACTTAGCATTAAAAACACCCCCTGGGCAAATATAGCGTCAAGGGAAATTTAACATGGAGAAAAATCGTGGGCAAATATAGCGTCAAGGGAATTGAACATGGAGAAAAATCGTGGGCCACTCTAGCGTCAAGGGGAATTTAACATGGGAATAAATCGTGGGCCACTCTAGCGTCAAGGGCAATTGAACATGGGAATAAATCGTGGGACTGTCTAGCGTCAAGGGGAATTTAACATATGGAAATTGAACATGGTGGGTCTGTATAGCGTCAAGGGGAATTGAACATGGTGGGATTGTCTAGGGACAATGATGGTAGAGGGTCAAACACAACAGAGACAGAAACATACATACACTAGTACAAGCGTGAGATTTATATATAAAGCATTGCCAAGACCTGAAATCTTGCTGGGGTGTTCAAAAATTTGCATAATTGTAATGATGCTATAAATAGCTATAATCAAGGAAATGCTCAACGACAAAATGGATGTGACTAAAAGTAACGCTAAAATGACGAAATTGTCCCAGAATTTAAAGGAAAATAAACAGATCCCCGAAAATTAAGTGACAATGGTTTAGACTAAAATGGATAAAATTAGTAACTACTTACAATATCAACTTCTGTGACGATCGTGGATAAATACCTAAGTATCTATAATCAGCTGAAATTCCTATGAAATCCCACTATCTATTTATAGCTCCAACTTGTGGGTTATTCCTTTGGAAAATCCTATCTTTTTATAGCCTCAGCTTGAGTGACGTTCCTGTTTATGAATTCTAGTATATATGTATAGCTACAAAATGTGGAAATCCCCAAGTTGATATTTATAGTCTCAAAATTTCCAGCGTCAGTGACGTCACTGTACTGAACACTAGGGGATAAATGGCAACAGTGTTGCAAGTGGCTGACCTGAATACGCGCTACTGTAGGTAGGTAGGTAGAGTGTATCTGATAGGGATAAAGTGAGTTTTATAGGGACAAACAGAGACCAATACACACACACACACAACATACGCGCGCAGACACACGCACACACACACGCATACACACAAACACACACAGAGGGAAGAGGAAAAAACAAACCCCAAATATACTATCAACACAGAGGGGAGATAACACAAACCCCAAATAAACTATCCACACAAACGTACGCGAACGCATACAAACCCCAAATACACTATCCACACAAGGTCGCTAACGCATACAAACCCCAAATATACTATCCACACTCGGGAGGAAGAAAAAAAACCCCAACCAAATATACTATCTACACAACGTACGCTAACACACACACACACACACACACACACACACACACACACACACACACACACCACAGAGGGAAGAAGAAAACCATTATACACTATCCACACGGAGTGAAGAAATAACCCTTTATATATATACTATCAACAGAGAGTGAAGAAAATAACCCATTATATTCCATCAACACAGAGTGAAGAAGAAAAAGTTTTTTGAAAGCACCTAAGCCCTCACCTGCAATGACCAACTCTGCCAAACACCTACACCCCACCCCACCCCACCCCCCACTCCCAACACTACAAAACCCATTTAACCCGTTATTTTATGGCATCAGTGTGTGCTTTAGGAAACATCAAGACACAAAATGATGGATGAATAGACTGACTATTGTTTACGGACTTGCATGCCTAAAGAGCGTGCGTGAAGGAAAACATCCTTCCATTTCAATTCTAACTAAAACATGATCCAGAGGGATAGAGAGAGGTGAAAGAGCACAATTTCATAAAGTGTGAGTAAAAACAAAACACGCCATCCTTATTATACAATGTCAAGACCAAGAGACACTTACGTTTTCTTTCTGGTCTATTCTCTTTTAGAAGGTAGTATGAAATTTCACATCAGGGCCAACGCATCGGCTCACATTGTCAATTTTTCCATTTCCATGTCTTTACTGGCACAAGTTCTTCATCATCTTCAATTTCTTCTTCTTCTTCTTCTGAATCCCTCTTCTCTGTTTCGTCTTGTTTCTGTTTCTTCTCTTTTCTCGTAGGGCACTCTGAATTCCAGTGTCCTTTCTCCTGACAACGATATTAGGTATCTTGACTTTTGTCTCTCTTTCTTAGACGAAGCAGGTATTTTGGAGACAAATACCCATTTACCTTTGCAGATATAGCAAACTTCATTAGCACACACTTTCGTATGACTCTCATCAAATCAACGACCAAAAGAGTAAGTTTTGTTGCCACTTTCGCCTGTGAATTATGCTTTCGTATGACTTTTAGCAAATATTTGACCAGCAGGTCGATCTGTGCTGACTCTTACATCTTCTTGATCGTTTGAGAGTGGAATGAATACTCTGACGCTAAGACACTCTCCTTATATACAGGGACCTGCTGCGTATGAAACCTAGTCAAATGTAATTTTGCAATAAGATGAAACGATTTAATTGAGGAAGTAAAAGGCAATGATGTACCGTATCGCCTCACACAAAACCTGAAGTGTTAGCTCAGATCCGTGTCAGCGATTTCGAAGACGACATAACTGAGCTTTCATCAATGCTCTCCAATTATGCCACAAAACCACGAGTCCTGATTCACGCCAAAAGAAATTTCGTTCGGTCCATAAAAAATAGTATCACATCTGAGAAACGCAAAAACGAACTTCCAGAAAACTGAGAACGACGGCTTACACCCACAACGTGAAATGTATGAGTTCAAGTAGTGCGTTAAACTTAGTCAAATTAAATTGTTATAGTCAAGACGAAACGATCTCTTTTCGAAGAAGAAAGCAGACACCAAGCGACAATGGCGATCTGTGTCACACAACACTTTTCAAAATGTATATGATCAGAGGTTTGTTCTAGCGATCTGCACGGTTAAATTAAATGTTGATGTATTTTGTAATAAGACGGACACAATTTCCATGGGATCGCCCATGGAACCATTGTTCGTGCATTAGTTTAATTTTTTTAAATATTTTTTTTATATAAATCGCCTATAGGATAGACCCAGTAAAGCATGGCCATTCTCGTCACTGTGTGAATAGCTACTCAAGTCAATTCGAAGTGAACGCGGTAAGAAAATAAGTATAGCCAATGAAATGGCTTACAACGGGTGATGCATTGTTTTGTTCTAGGACTGTGTGGCATAATAATCCCTATGTTCTTGCGTTGTTACCATTACAGTGCAGACAGACTGAAATGTGAACTTACAAGCCCTCTTTGTGTGTGTGTTGTACCATTTCTTCTTACCACATCAAAATACTGAGCGTCACAGTATTGGTTCGCGTTTTCAAGCTGACCATTTTTTTATATCTCACTTAAACATTTTAACATAAACACTCACACTCACATCGGTAGAGTCAGAACAGATGTGTTACAGTATTGAGGGGCATGTTATCTTTTTTTTTCAAACTAATAAATTTGGGGTTTGTATGAAGTAAAGAACCGAAAGTACAGTGAAACTCAAGGATGATGACCCAATCTGTCTGTCTATTGATGCGTGTATTTACTTAAGAAGAAATATGACCTCTAAAACACAAAGAGATACGGCAAGCATGATTAGAATGAACATAACGATGTTTTCCTTCACGTCCGTGTAATTTAGAACTTCAATCCTCTTTGAAGACAAACTTGGTCTCCTTTTGTAGGGCTTGAAGTAATAAAAAACCTGAAAAAATCTTAAGCACTTTGCTATAGATAATTTCATCAACAGACTAAACAACATAAATACCGTTACAACACTAGAAAGCCTTAAATCTTCTATCAAAAAGAAATGCATCAAAAAATTAAAGATTAACGATAACTAACCAATGAAACCGAATTTAACAAAGGCAGTGACATGTGAAGAAATAGCTCTCACTTTGGAAAGGTAGGCGAATGTACTCTGTCATGCACCATCAACTTAAAAAAAATTATAAACAGAGAGAAACCTGAATTCAAAATTCAGTTTTTTTCTTCAAAATTGTTTCGTTTCTTTTTTCTTTTTTTGGAACAAATCTAAGCACTAATATAGAGTGGAAAAGAAAAATGCACATACAAGCTTTGATATTTCTGAAAAAATGAGGGGATATTCCTGACGTTCATAACCACCTATGGACTTGGACTTGTCTGTGACTTATCCACAAAACAAGATGTACATATTTCTGGTCAAGCTGCAAGTGTGTACGTGTTTTTGAAAATGGTAAAAATTGGATATACAATTTTCTCGTGACACTTATAAAGTGAAGAGTCTGTGCAAGTGTCAAAAGCCAAAGTCATATAAGTTTTGTATTTTGTACGGCTTGTAAAGATTTCCACTTTAGAAAATGTGAAGTATCACAAGTTATTATCACAAACAGAAGTGGAACATAGGGGCTTGCAAGAAAGAAAATAACCCAGACAGTTGGTGTCATCAAGAGTGCTAGAGACGGTACCCGAACTTGCTTGCTTGCTTACTTGAATTAAAGTGATTTTCGCTCTAATGGAGCATATATCACTGGTTTAATAACGCACCGCGTGATTTTTAATTACTCCTGGGGAAGGAAAGAGAGCCTCATCCCCCAGGCTTTTATGTACTCACAGACTACTTTTAAATTTAGCCACTCAGGCGTAGGACTAACTAGTCCTTAACAACCTGACTGAAAGGCTTTAAACATGAGTGGGAATAGTCTCACCACACACTCATTTTTCTGTCCGAGCGTGGTAAAGGAGGAAAAAGGTGCTCAAAAAGACAGCCATGGGTGTTAAGTACTCAACAAAACGCTAGCCCGTACTTATTTCAAATCAAGTCCCGTTTTTGCTAATGGACAGTAAAAAGTACCAATAATGTGTTAACCACTTGCGCAATTAGTTCAAATCTAACGAGTCTGTTAAATTTCCTACTTTCTAACATATCTATCTAATATTAGTACTTAGTGTACATAAAAAAGCCATACTGATCTTATTTAAATTATTATGTCTAAGAGACATATACCAGTTTGGTCACTGTTAGGTTTAAAAAGTTAAGTTTGTTGCGGTGTTCCAATGGGTCAAGTTTGTTTCGAGAATAGTTTAGTCAAGGAGGGATACCAAGCCAAATATGGTTCCCTAGTTAATAAAAAGCAATCTTTTGGAGCCCTAAAAAAGGCTGTTTTTTTCTGTTAGAAGGTAACACGTCTCTCTTTTGCTTTCACGTTCTTTCCCGCACTCCTAGTCTCATGATTCTTGATATCAGAAAATGCGTAGCCATGATGGGCGGCAATGTAAGCAGCGGCTTCTACCAGTTGACTGAAGGGGTATCCAGTGTAGGTTTGTCTGTAGAATTAGGGAAGAACTCTGACCCTAATCCCCATTGAGAAGGTCTTGGTTTAAAGGTGTCTAGAGATTTGCAGGCAACGTATTGTATGGCTCTAATAAACTACCCTGCTTTGTTGACGTCATACAATGCTTGATCTAGTCCCATTTCGGTGTACTTCTCAACGAGTGTCAGCGTCCCCCTCCTCCTCCTCAACCGCCTCAATTTCCTCTTCTGGTTCTGATACTAATTCTTTAGTTGAGGTAGATAGTTTCAAATCCGCTGCTATGGTGTCTGTCGCTGTTATTGTTGTTGTGGTTGTTCTTTCAGCTGAGATTGCCTGTAGTATCGGAGTGAGAAAAGAACGTTGTTGTTGTTGTAGGGTTTAACGCCATTTTTTCAGCCCGCGATAGGCTATACATGGCGGCCCGTATTAATGGTGGAGGAAGAACCCGGGAAAAACCCGGAAAGAACCACCGACCCACGACAGGCTACTGGCAAGCTTTCTCACATACCCACATTAGCCGAATCCGAGACTCGAACCCACGCAGACAAAGGTGAGATGACAGTGATCCGTAACGGAGAGCGCTTTAGACCACTCGGCCAATTGGGGCCCCAGAAAAGAACGTAGTGCCTCCGATAATTACATTTGAGTTTGCCATACCGTTTGTCTAACATAATTGGCCCTTTGTTTTGCCACCACTCTTTCCGGGGCAGGTTGTTTGTTAGGTATAGTCGGATGTTGACTAGATGTTATTTGTGTTCTCGAGGTGGGTGGAGTGCTAACTGGCTAGGTCTGCATTTCTTGCTCCCGCTACTGTTGCGTATATTTCTTCCCTCCACACCGAGTTCTGGGCCTAATTCTTTTAATTTCGTTGTACCCGAACATACATTATCCATATTATCACCAACAAAAAAAAAACAACGCACAAACCTAAAAGAAACAGTCACTCACTTTTTTACAGAACAATACTATTTTTAAAATTTTGATAAGCGACGGAAACGAAGGACTTAGAGTCGCACTTTCTAACCAAGATAAAGAAATCATGTGCTGATAGACTCACTTCTGTATTTTTTCTTCTAACTGACTAACATATCATAGGCAATGGAATGTTATTTCTTTTCGAGAGTATGGGGTAGCCCTGAATTTTTTTTTTAACTTGAAGCTATGGCGGTCGCTTAGGTTATAAGATGGCGACCTCCTCTGACGACATGCTTTCTCACAGGATAAGGTCTGCTTCTTCGGAAAAGAGAAGAAGAACTCTTTGGTGTCGATACAACTGTTGACAAAGCCTCTGTCAGGTTCATGCTGCTGCTGTTGCTGCTCTCTCTGCTGTTTATGAAGTCTGTACTTCTCCATCCATTCTTCTTTCTCCTTCTTGAATTCCTCCTTGAAGAGCTCTTCTTTCAGGTCTTCAGTGACTTTTAGCATTCTCACATTTTCTATCTCTTCTGGCTTCGGTATCAGACTGTGTCTGACCCTATGCAAATTCACGTAGGCTTCGTTTAGCTTATCTAGTTTGGAGCACATCTTCGTAGGAGGATGAGTTAACAAAGGATGGGCAGACTGGAAACTTCCCCGGTTCTTAAAGTCAAAGCGCGGACGTGAAGGAAAACATTACTACACGGTTTTCTAGCCGGAACGTTCAAATAGTGTTATGGGAGGGATAGAGAGAAGTCAAAGAGCATGAATCAACATTCCTATAGGCAAACAAACCACAAAGGCATTTTTTTCTTCAAAACACAACATTTTTTTTATTCATACTGACAAACAACTCTAACATTTTTTAACAATAATCCAACACTATAACATCAAACATTTTTTTCAAATACCAAACATTTTTTTCAATTCACACTCTACTTTAAACAGGGTTGACAACGTTGTGAATGAAATTGTGATTTCCACTGTTGGAAGTCATTAGGCCATTGATGGACACTACGTTTCCTAGTTAGAGACAAAAGATAAGCATACTGGTCACAAAACCATCGATGTACTTTCACATCGTTTCTAGAAGAATGACGAGGATCAAAATGAGTCACTAAATGTTCTAAAGAATAGCCCAGGCTGCAATGATGCAGAAAATACACACAGTACTGTCCACACACCAAGGAATATGTGCCTTGTTATTTCACATTATTGAATCGTGTGGTCTGAGCATTTCTTCTCATAAAGTCAATGATATCGTCTTCCAAAGGGGGCAGTCCATACGAATCAAAATATTCCACAGATCCTTCTTGAGGAAAGTAGACGGCTACCCAGTGGGTTCCTGGGAGATGACTGTCGTCCGTGTTGATCACATAAGCTTGATGGTTTTGAGGTGTGCAATGAGGGAGTTCATCTTTAGCACAGACGACAGGATTCCAAGAAGCAGTGTACAAACTGTGGTTCAAAAGGTAATAAAGTTCTCAGGTAAGTGATCAATTCGATCCTGACTTTTTGCTTGAAAATGTCTGACAAGTAACCATTTCTTCGCCTTGTCTCCCAACTCTGATCCAACAGAGCTTCGATGCGATGGATCTCTTGAGTTGTTAATGGAGGACAATAATGTTCACGCAAGCCTTTATACCACTGTTGTAACACGTCTTCTTCCGAGATGAGACTCCAAGCTTCGTCCAGATATTCGTCCAATTTTTCTTCTTGACTCAGCATCAGGCATTTATCGTGTTGAATTTCACTGGGATGATCGTTATGACATCCATAGCAATCTTTCTTGATCAACTCCTTAATTTTCTTTCTGTCAAGACTATAGCATAACAGGAAACTAAATGTGATTCTTGTTCTGGCCATCTAGACTTCATCATGATGACTTCTTCGTCTTTGTCTTGGGGTTCTCCTTCCTCAGGATCTTCACATTCCATGTCCAAAGAATCCCTACTATACAAACATTGATAAAAGTCTTCCATGACTTCTAATAGTCTAGAATGACTTCTCTCAAACTGTTGGTTTATATCGTATTGTCCAATTCAGCATACAGGATGACGTTCACCGTATTATCTGCGCGTAGATTTTCTGCAAATTGAAATTCCACACGCATCTGGCCGGATTTTATAGGGTGAAAATGTCCTTCCTCGCTGTCTTGACTTACAATTCGTTAGAGAACCGTTTTCGAAAATGGAGTTTCACTGTAACTTTCCCTTTGGAGAATGGAATATTTTGTCCCAGATCTCCTTTTATAACAATGTTGACAGTGTCTAAATACGACTTACTGACGGGCAAATAGTGAGGATGTACAAATTCACGGTGTACGTGATAGGTGTTTGCACCTTCCTGGTCATTGTTTGTGGTACTATCCACTTTGAAAGGAATGACACGCAGTAAAGGAAAAGAGGTGTGTCCCACCACGTTGTACTCCACCACATCGGAATACACAAAGATCAAATCAAGTCCTTGGTTCAGTTCTACCGGGTTTCCAAAAGCTCTGTCAAAATCCATATTACTTTTGATCTTGGGGCTCATATTGTTTGCGACCATTTCTGCATGTCCACCCAAAATTTCAAACAAACTACCATTGAACCTGAGGGACAATGTGTCCGTATCTTGAAATTTGATCACGAGACGATGAGCCACTTTATGGTACTCAATCTTCACACTTTTTTTGGCTCTGTTCAGTGCTTTGCCAAAGGCTAAGTTGAACCTGTCCGCAATAGTGTCCACCAAATGTTCACCATTAAAATAATAACCTGAAGGAATTTTCAAGGTGTAGATAATGAAGGCTGGATTGCTGGCTGGTCTTGTGTCCCCTAAAAACCCGATTTTGTTGATTTCTTCCTCCAATTGGGCATTCAGGATTTCCACCTCGAAAGTGTTTTGCTTTTCGGTGATGTTTTTGATTTGTGTTGGGTGAATGATTTCCACTAAAACCACTTCCCAATGGGCTTCGTGATCTAACTGGATGGTCTGAGGTAATTTGACCGTGTAACAGCACAACGTGTTCTTGGGAAACACCTCCATGGAACTGTCACTGGGTAAGGTTAAGTAAAATTGGTTGTTATTGCTCATAATTCCAGAGTTTTGTGGCTCTCCGAGGCGATACTGGAAGTTAGAGGAGTGTCTCCGCCCAAAATGGGGTTGTTGTTGTTGTTGTGGTTGTTGTTGTTCGACTGGTGACTGGCACTGGTACTGGACACTAGGTTCCCGTGGTTCCCGTTCGAGGAGAATTTTAGGGAGGGATTAGGAAGCAGGTAACCGATGTAACTGCTCAATACAATGGTCCACAAGTGTTTGTCTCCTTGTTGCAAACTCAAATTGGCAATGGATGCACCGATGACACAATACACCACGAGGGTTTGGCAGAAAAAGACGATTTGCGTTTTAGGCACACGTTTTCCATACCACACCCACAAGGGTTGTGTTTGTAAATCTTGTAGAGAAGAATTGGGTGAAGGAGTGATCGCAGTAGCTGAATCTGTATGAAAGGGCATGATGGTCACTTCTTTTTATAGTGCGAAGCGTCGATGCAAGAATCAAAACTGGGTGGATATCCTTTCCAACGTACCTTGACTTCTTTGACACGTCGTTTGCCCACTTTACGGTTTCTGCGTTTGACAATGCCTTTGATGTCGTACACGTCGTCTTTTTTGGTGACACGACTTGATTTGAAATAAGTACGGGCTAGCGTTTTGTTGAGTACTTAACACCCATGGCTGTCTTTTTGAGCACCTTTTTCCTCCTTTACCACGCTCGGACAGAAAAATGAGTGTGTGGTGAGACTATTCCCACTCATGTTTAAAGCCTTTCAGTCAGGTTGTTAAGGACTAGTTAGTCCTACACCTGAGTGGCTAAATTTAAAAGTAGTCTGTGAGTACATAAAAGCCTGGGGGATGAGGCTCTCTTTCCTTCCCCAGGAGTAATTAAAAATCACGCGGTGCGTTATTAAACCAGTGATATATGCTCCATTAGAGCGAAAATCACTTTAATTCAAGTAAGCAAGCAAGCAAGTTCGGGTACCGTCTCTAGCACTCTTGATGACACCAACTGTCTGGGTTATTTTCTTTCTTGCAAGCCCCTATGTTCCACTTCTGTTTGTGATAATAACTTGTGATACTTCACATTTTCTAAAGTGGAAATCTTTACAAGCCGTACAAAATACAAAACTTATATGACTTTGGCTTTTGACACTTGCACAGACTCTTCACTTTATAAGTGTCACGAGAAAATTGTATATCCAATTTTTACCATTTTCAAAAACACGTATACACTTGCAGCTTGACCAGAAATATGTACATCTTGTTTTGTGGATAAGTCACAGACAAGTCCAAGTCCATAGGTGGTTATGAACGTCAGGAATATCCCCTCATTTTTTCAGAAATATCAAAGCTTGTATGTGCATTTTTCTTTTCCACTCTATATTAGTGCTTAGATTTGTTCCAAAAAAAGAAAAAAGAAACGAAACAATTTTGAAGAAAAAAACTGAATTTTGAATTCAGGTTTCTCTCTGTTTATAATTTTTTTTTAAGTTGATGGTGCATGACAGAGTACATTCGCCTACCTTTCCAAAGTGAGAGCTATTTCTTCACATGTCACTGCCTTTGTTAAATTCGGTTTCATTGGTTAGTTATCGTTAATCTTTAATTTTTTGATGCATTTCTTTTTGATAGAAGATTTAAGGCTTTCTAGTGTTGTAACGGTATTTATGTTGTTTAGTCTGTTGATGAAATTATCTATAGCAAAGTGCTTAAGATTTTTTCAGTTTTTTATTACTTCAAGCCCTACAAAAGGAGACCAAGTTTGTCTTCAAAGAGGATTGAAGTTCTAAATTACACGGACGTGAAGGAAAACATCGTTATGTTCATTCTAATCATGCTTGCCGTATCTCTTTGTGTTTTAGAGGTCATATTTCTTCTTAAGTAAATACACGCATCAATAGACAGACAGATTGGGTCATCATCCTTGAGTTTCACTGTACTTTCGGTTCTTTACTTCATACAAACCCCAAATTTATTAGTTTGAAAAAAAAAGATAACATGCCCCTCAATACTGTAACACATCTGTTCTGACTCTACCGATGTGAGTGTGAGTGTTTATGTTAAAATGTTTAAGTGAGATATAAAAAAATGGTCAGCTTGAAAACGCGAACCAATACTGTGACGCTCAGTATTTTGATGTGGTAAGAAGAAATGGTACAACACACACACAAAGAGGGCTTGTAAGTTCACATTTCAGTCTGTCTGCACTGTAATGGTAACAACGCAAGAACATAGGGATTATTATGCCACACAGTCCTAGAACAAAACAATGCATCACCCGTTGTAAGCCATTTCATTGGCTATACTTATTTTCTTACCGCGTTCACTTCGAATTGACTTGAGTAGCTATTCACACAGTGACGAGAATGGCCATGCTTTACTGGGTCTATCCTATAGGCGATTTATATAAAAAAAATATTTAAAAAAATTAAACTAATGCACGAACAATGGTTCCATGGGCGATCCCATGGAAATTGTGTCCGTCTTATTACAAAATACATCAACATTTAATTTAACCGTGCAGATCGCTAGAACAAACCTCTGATCATATACATTTTGAAAAGTGTTGTGTGACACAGATCGCCATTGTCGCTTGGTGTCTGCTTTCTTCTTCGAAAAGAGATCGTTTCGTCTTGACTATAACAATTTAATTTGACTAAGTTTAACGCACTACTTGAACTCATACATTTCACGTTGTGGGTGTAAGCCGTCGTTCTCAGTTTTCTGGAAGTTCGTTTTTGCGTTTCTCAGATGTGATACTATTTTTTATGGACCGAACGAAATTTCTTTTGGCGTGAATCAGGACTCGTGGTTTTGTGGCATAATTGGAGAGCATTGATGAAAGCTCAGTTATGTCGTCTTCGAAATCGCTGACACGGATCTGAGCTAACACTTCAGGTTTTGTGTGAGGCGATACGGTACATCATTGCCTTTTACTTCCTCAATTAAATCGTTTCATCTTATTGCAAAATTACATTTGACTAGGTTTCATACGCAGCAGGTCCCTGTATATAAGGAGAGTGTCTTAGCGTCAGAGTATTCATTCCACTCTCAAACGATCAAGAAGATGTAAGAGTCAGCACAGATCGACCTGCTGGTCAAATATTTGCTAAAAGTCATACGAAAGCATAATTCACAGGCGAAAGTGGCAACAAAACTTACTCTTTTGGTCGTTGATTTGATGAGAGTCATACGAAAGTGTGTGCTAATGAAGTTTGCTATATCTGCAAAGGTAAATGGGTATTTGTCTCCAAAATACCTGCTTCGTCTAAGAAAGAGAGACAAAAGTCAAGATACCTAATATCGTTGTCAGGAGAAAGGACACTGGAATTCAGAGTGCCCTACGAGAAAAGAGAAGAAACAGAAACAAGACGAAACAGAGAAGAGGGATTCAGAAGAAGAAGAAGAAGAAATTGAAGATGATGAAGAACTTGTGCCAGTAAAGACATGGAAATGGAAAAATTGACAATGTGAGCCGATGCGTTGGCCCTGATGTGAAATTTCATACTACCTTCTAAAAGAGAATAGACCAGAAAGAAAACGTAAGTGTCTCTTGGTCTTGACATTGTATAATAAGGATGGCGTGTTTTGTTTTTACTCACACTTTATGAAATTGTGCTCTTTCACCTCTCTCTATCCCTCTGGATCATGTTTTAGTTAGAATTGAAATGGAAGGATGTTTTCCTTCACGCACGCTCTTTAGGCATGCAAGTCCGTAAACAATAGTCAGTCTATTCATCCATCATTTTGTGTCTTGATGTTTCCTAAAGCACACACTGATGCCATAAAATAACGGGTTAAATGGGTTTTGTAGTGTTGGGAGTGGGGGGTGGGGTGGGGTGGGGTGTAGGTGTTTGACAGAGTTGGTCATTGCAGGTGAGGGCTTAGGTGCTTTCAAAAAACTTTTTCTTCTTCACTCTGTGTTGATGGAATATAATGGGTTATTTTCTTCACTCTCTGTTGATAGTATATATATAAAGGGTTATTTCTTCACTCCGTGTGGATAGTGTATAATGGTTTTCTTCTTCCCTCTGTGGTGTGTGTGTGTGTGTGTGTGTGTGTGTGTGTGTGTGTGTGTGTGTGTGTTAGCGTACGTTGTGTAGATCGTATATTTGGTTGGTTTTTTTTTCTTCCTCCCGAGTGTGGATAGTATATTTGGGGTTTGTATGCGTTAGCGACCTTGTGTGGATAGTATATTTGGGGTTTGTATGCGTTCGCGTACGTTTGTGTGGATAGTTTATTTGGGGTTTGTATTATCTCCCCTCTGTGTTGATATTATATTTGGGGTTTGTTTTTTCCTCTTCCCTCTGTGTGTGTTTGTGTGTATGCGTGTGTGTGTGCGTGTGTCTGCGCGCGTATGTTGTGTGTGTGTGTATTGGTCTCTGTTTGTCCCTATAAAACTCACTTTATCCCTATCAGATACACTCTACCTACCTACCTACAGTAGCGCGTATTCAGGTCAGCCACTTGCAACACTGTTGCCATTTATCCCCTAGTGTTCAGTACAGTGACGTCACTGACGCTGGAAATTTTGAGACTATAAATATCGACTTGGGGATTTCCACATTTTGTAGCTATACATATATACTAGAATTCATAAACAGGAACGTCACTCAAGCTGAGGCTATAAAAAGATAGTAGGATTTTCCAAAGGAATAACCCACAAGTTGGAGCTATAAATAGATAGTGGGATTTCATAGGAATTTCAGCTGATTATAGATACATAGGTATTTATCCACGATCGTCACAGAAGTTGATATTGTAAGTAGTTACTAATTTTATCCATTTTATAGTGTGTGTGTGTGTGTGTGTATGTGTTCGCGTACGTTGTGTAGATCATATATTTGGTTGTTTTTTTTTTCTTCCTCCCGAGTGTGGATAGTATATTTGGGGTTTGTATGCGTTAGCGACCTTGTGTGGATAGTATATTTGGGGTTTGTATGCGTTCGCGTACGTTTGTGTGGATAGTTTATTTGGGGTTTGTATTATCTCCCCTCTGTGTTGATATTATATTTGGGGTTTGTTTTTTCCTCTTCCCTCTGTGTGTGTGTGTGTGTGTGTGTGTGTGTGCGTGTGTCTGCGCGCGTATGTTGTGTGTGTGTGTGTGTATTGGTCTCTGTTTGTCCCTATAAAACTCACTTTATCCCTATCAGATACACTCTACCTACCTACCTACAGTAGCTCGTATTCAGGTCAGCCACTTGCAACACTGTTGCCATTTATCCCCTAGTGTTCAGTACAGTGACGTCACTGACGCTGGAAATTTTGAGACTATAAATATCGACTTGGGGATTTCCACATTTTGTAGCTATACATATATACTAGAATTCATAAACAGGAACGTCACTCAAGCTGAGGCTATGAAAAGATAGTGGGATTTTCCAAAGGAATAACCCACAAGTTGGAACTATAAATAGATAGTGGGATTTCATAGGAATTTCAGCTGATTATAGATACATAGGTATTTATCCACGATCGTCACAGAAGTTGATATTGTAAGTAGTTACTAATTTTATCCATTTTAGTCTAAACCATTGTAACTTAATTTTCGGGGATATATTTATTTTCCTTTAAGTTCTGGGACAATTTCGTCATTTTAGCGTTACTTTTAGTCACATCCATTTTGTCGTTGAGCATTTCCTTGATTATAGCTATTTATAGCATCATTACAATTATGCAAATTTTTGAACACCCCAGCAAGATTTCAGGTCTTGGCAATGCTTTATATATAAATCTCACGCTTGTACTAGTGTATGTATGTTTCTGTCTCTGTTGTGTTTGACCCTCTACCATCATTGTCCCTAGACAATCCCACCATGTTCAATTCCCCTTGACGCTATACAGACCCACCATGTTCAATTTCCATATGTTAAATTCCCCTTGACGCTAGACAGTCCCACGATTTATTCCCATGTTCAATTGCCCTTGACGCTAGAGTGGCCCACGATTTATTCCCATGTTAAATTCCCCTTGACGCTAGAGTGGCCCACGATTTTTCTCCATGTTCAATTCCCTTGACGCTATATTTGCCCACGATTTTTCTCCATGTTAAATTTCCCTTGACGCTATATTTGCCCAGGGGGTGTTTTTAATGCTAAGTCCCATTGACTCTAAAGTGCCCCACTTTACTACTCCCGTGAACCCATGTTTACATTATATTGTACTGATTGCAACATCACAAAACTCGCTGTTGTGCAGCCTAAACCTTTTTGGTAACCATGTTGTTGTGAACTGGGTATACTAGAATTAGTATCTTTGAGCCAAGTTACCAAACGTTCATGAATAATTTTCTCAAAGGTTTTGTAGATAACAGGCAGTAAAGTAACAGGCCTGTAACTTTCGAGGGAGTTCTTTGATTTTCTGTTACCTTTGTACAGTGGTATTACTAACCCTTTTTTGCAATCTACAGGTATGTAAGATTGATCAATCATCCGAGTAAACAAAATTGTCATACACTCGATGAGGTAGTCGCTGCCATAGATCAAATGTTCATTGCAAATTTGATCATGGCCCGATGCTTTTGATTTCTTTAGACCTTTAATGATTTCTCTTACTTCGTTTAAACTGATACTGGTCTGTAAGGCCTTGATATGGCTTACTTCGTCCTGTAGACCCCGATTTAATTCTCTCTCTATAAATTCATAAAAGTTTCTGCCAAAACTTTGGTTTAAATTCGGCGTGTGAATGTCCACACAGTATCTGGCAAAGCCATTTGCGATGGAATCATCATCACGGACACAAACTCCATCAGTTGATAGTTCCTGACAAAAATTTATATTGTTCCCTCTCTTAATGTTGATCATTTTCCAAAAGTGTCTTACATCGCATTCATGTGCTTTTTCAATTTCTTTATACACCTCCCCCATATATTTTTCCTCAGCCAGTTTTTGAACGTTTCTAAAGTCTCTCTTCTTATCTTTATATTCTCTGTAAGAATTAAATTGACTACCCCTCGGTCTTTTCTCTTTTATCCAAGTATACCTAGCTTGTCTTTGAAGTTTATGTGCTTCTTTGAGTTCATTTGACCAGTATGGTTTGGCATGATAATTGAATTTAGACTTTGGAAGCGCGATGTCGCTTGACTGCTGTATTGCATTAACAATGTGCCCGTAAAAGCTATCAACATTGTCCGAAATAGTATCTATATCCAAAGTTTTCAGGCGAAGGTCCAGCTCAGATTGATAGTTTTTCAAGATATCAGCGTTTAATTTATTCCAGGCTGTGTTGTTTCTCTTCAAAGACTGTCTGAAGTCTCTCCCACAGGTCACTGTACGAAGGGAAGTAAGGATAGGGAGGTGGTCAGATATCACGTGCTCTTCGTGATCTGAAACAATGTGCACACTTCGTAATCTACCTATGCATTGATCCGACAGTACAAAATGATCAATCATCGTTCTTGCTGGGGTGAACGTATAACGGGAACCAGTGCATATTATTAAATGTCCAGCACTCACTAGATTATTATATCGCAAGAACTCATGAAATACTCTATCTTTGTAATCTCTGAATGTGTCTGGTTCAGCTACTGCATTGAAATCACCAGTAAAATACACGTCCCCCAGCTGTGAGTACTGATCATAGAGATTTTGAATCAACTCAATTTGCGCTTTGTAACAATCTATGCCATATAATAGGGTCGGCATATATACACAAAAAATATATACAGCATATCGGGAAATTTGAATTCTATGCCAACAACTCTGTCACTATTAACTTCATCTATAAAGTTATCATATCTCATGAGAGAAGTTTTGCAGAAGATTGCAACTCCTCCTTTACCACATTTTATTAACGGAGAATATAGCTTGACAAACGCCGGTCCTGATGAAATGAGTTATTATGTCCAAGTTCCGCTTCATGTATACAAATAAATTTGTAAATTCAACATGGTATCTTTAAGATGTCTAGTTTCTGTTGTGCTCATTTACAGTCATATGGCCCAAATATATTTACAAAATGAATATGCTTATAAATGTGGTCTCACTAAACACAGTAATAAACAGAAATGGAGATGAAAATACGGTAATGTAAAAGGAATTAAAGAATGGAGGAAATTAATGTTTTTCGTACAGTTTGTTGTTCATGCTGTTTATCCATTAATATTAATATGAAAACTTCATGTTTTTAGAGTCTTAATGTTTCTTTGTTAGGTTTGTATTCTTAATTGTCACCCCCACCCCACCCCGCTTATATTTTGTTACGGTTCCACATGTGAAGATATATCAAGCAAGGGCTTTATGACCCGTCTTCAATTTATGGGATATACAGCTGGTGTCTTTGTAGTTCATTTGGAGGCAACTGTGATTATTTGATAGGTAAAAAAATTACTTAGAAAAGTAATATATTATTTTATAAGTTTTTAATTTGTTCTTTTCTGTGTTGGTCAATTTTTTTAAAAAAAAAATAATACTTTTAACGGCACATTTATCGTTGTAATTCAATAACCTGTACATACACATTGCATTCATGGTTTAAAATTCTGTTATGGCGGCCTTTGTTTAAGATTGTTTTCTTTGAATATATATACTTACTGTTTTTAAAAAAAGGCCGATTATGTTATATCCCTGCTTAACATGAAATATTTAATTTTTACGGCACATTTATTTAAGTAATTTTCATCTGAAGCAAATTCTCCCGAATAAATTTGTTGTGGAAAATATGTTTAAAATTGATGTTCTATTATTATATTATTTTTTTTAAGGTCGTGTCAACGTACAGGACAGAAAGACAACTGTCCACAACATTTTCGGTGACGAATGAATCTCACAAATGGATAGTTCTGCAACATTAGAAGAAAGAGAGTAAAACATACAAGAGATGTTTCTGAAAAAGCGGCGGGTTCCCAGTTATACGTAGAGAAACAAATGTTACCTATACTGAAAGATCATACTAACATTCCGGCGAGGGTAAAAAAATGTGGACGCCCTAAGGACAGATAATAATGCAAAGTCTGCCAATAATTTCTTGAAGATTGGAACCAACTGGAAGCAAAAAGAGATAGAGAATATTATAGATGTATATCAATCAATTGTCAGTTCCCAGTGTTGTTGGTGTCGCCTTTACTGTTACTCAGTTTTGACCACATAGTAGTAACACACACACACACACACACGAGAGAGAGAGAGAGAGAGAGAGAGAGAGAGAGAGAGAGAGAGAGAGATGTAATGTATATAAACTGTCCCATGGTTGTTATTGATATCTCATGCAAATATATTTATTTGTGTGTTGGCTCTTGTCCATAATTATAGCTTTGTATATTTAATTTTATTGTGCAATTTACGTTTTTCCATAATTGAAGGTAGGAGTTGAGTCTACCTGGATAATGTTTTTTTTCTTTCTGTAAACAATATATTACATAGCTTAATCATGTCAATAATTTTAGATTATATTTTAAAATCGTTATTACTTGGAGGTAACATGAGTAGTGAATGGGGGCACTTTACGTACAATGGGAATTAGCATTAAAAACACCCCTGGGTCAGATTACGTACAATGGAAATTTAACATGGCGAAAAATCGTGGGTCAGATTACGTACAAGGGGAATTAACATGGTGATAAGTGGTGATAAATCGTGGGTCACTTTACGTACAAGGGGAATTTAACATGGGAATAAATCGTGGGTCACTTTACGTACAAGGGAATTGAATATGGGATTTTTTTTTTTTTTTTTTTTTTTTTTTTTTAAATTTTAAAAAAGGGTAGGCAATTGAAAAGTCATTCTCTTTTCGAGAAATATGGGTGGCCCTGAAAAGGGCCTTTGGGTTTCTTCTAACACTTCCACTTCTTCAACCATCTTCTCACTTTTGTCACTATTCCTGTCTTCTTTTTCTCCTTTTCTGGCATCCAGTCAGGATGACCTAGAGCTGTAAACTTTTCCTGAACTTTTATCCAATTCTGATTCAACCTCTCAAACTCTGCCTGTTTCTTTTTTGTTTTCCACATCTTTTCTTTCTTCCCTCCATTTCTCTTTAATCTTCTCTACTTCTTCCTCCATTACTTTTCCACATCTTTTCTTTCTTCCCTCCATTTCTCTTTAATCTTCTCTACTTCTTCCTCCATTACTTTTCTCATCAGATCTTCCCCTTTCTTCCCCTTTTCCAATCCCCATTTTACATTTCTCCACTCTGTCCAGTACAATATTTTTTCTAGGAAGCACCGGACTTTGATGACATTATCCAGTGCTTCCTTCAAACTTCCCACTCTGAAGTAAGGTGGGTTAATGAAGCCTCTTGACTTATTGACTTCTTCTTCAATCATCCCTGCTATGATATCTCTTGCTGTCTTTAGGCCTTGAACTTGACTCGTTACAAAGTCTTTCATATCTCCATGCCTCCATTCCTCTTCTATTCTTCCTAAAACATATTCTACATCCATTATCCAGAAATAGATGTCTCTCAATAGATTAAATAGAACTGATACTTGAGTCATTTTGTCTCAGTTATTCCTTAGAATGGTTCCAACATCAAACTTTATGGGTTCTTATAGTGAAAGCGCGGACGTGATGGAAAACATCCCCTTAAAAACATAAAATTAGTTAGTTAGTTAGTTGGATTATAGTGGTTTTCGTTCTTTTGAACATGTACCACTTTTTTATTCACGCACTGCGTGATTTTTAATTACTCCTGGGGGAAGGAAAAGGAGCCTCATCCCCCAGGCTTTTATGTACTCAAAGAGTACTTTTTAATTTAGCCACTCAGGTGTAGGACTAACTAGTCCTTAACAACCTGACTGAAAGGCTAATAGACATGAGTGGGAATAGTCACACCACACACTCGTGTTTCTTAGTTGGATTGAAATGCCCCAGGTGTCAAACCAAGCAGTATGTGACTCCCGCCACGATTGGTCGGCAGCGATGAGGTCACATTAGGACACCCGGTCTTGTGGCATTGACGAAGTGGCCCGCTTTTTTGATATCATCAATTGCCTTTCCCAGTCCGATATTCCGGTAGACAGAGCCTTCCTTTTTTCCACTCTGTTTAGGTGGTGCAGGTTCATCAGCTTCATCGCCGCTGGATGATGATACTTCCAGGGCTGCTGCCAGCGTGGAAGTTTCAAATTCTTCAGTGTCGTCTGCCAACATTGCCTGGATTTGGCTGAGTATGTTAGTAGAAATATCTGTGGAAGCTTGATTTAAAAGTTCAGCCAGATGTTGTTTAAGAGACAAGGAGACGGTTAGGAGTATTTTTTTTTTTTATTTTTTTATATATTTTTTTTCGTTTTCTTTTTTTTTTATTCATGAATTCCTTATTTATTTTGATTCCCTATCTTATTGGTTTGGAATGAAAACTTGTTTTTATGGTTGTTTGTATGTTATTATGGAGTCCTGTTTTAATTAATTCCTATTTTCCTATTTTAATTTTTTGTGGCCTTAATTGGTTTTTATTATTCGGGGTATGAACGGCTGTGTCAGTTTGTGAACCTACGAGACCTAGCAGGCCGTCATAATTCCCAAACAGTGATTTTGTAATATTCGTCCTTAACTGGTTTTTATTTTTCGGGCTATGAACGGCTGTGTCAGTCTGTGAACCCACGAGACCGAGCCGGCCGTCATAATTCCCAAACAGTGATTTGTTATATTTTTAACTGGTCTTTGATTTACTTTCTTAGATTTTTTTGAGTAGATTGGATTCGTGTATAAAACTTATGATATTTTTGAATGTTAGATTAATATTGGGGTTTGTGTTCATCAAGAATTCGGGGTATGTTGTAGGGGATCCAATTTTATGCTGTTTAACTTTAAACTTAGCCCTTTCTTTTTCAAGTGTATGGCAGTTGTTAAAAATATGCTCTATGTCTTCTGGGACCCTGCAGTGGTAGCAGTTAGGGTTATGTGGTTGTGGTCCTATGTACTGTCCGAAGCTGTTAGCCAGCTTGGTTTTGCCCGTGAGTATTCTATTTATGAATTTTTGTTCACTGCCTTTTGTTTTGGGTGGTTTCCTATTTCTACATACTTCTTTAATGATGGTTTTTAGTTTCCTGCCTTGAGTGCTTGTGTTCCATAATTCCTGCCATTTATTATCAATGAGGGTTTTAGATATGCTATTGAGTTCGCATATGCTATAATCTAGGTTGATGTGAGTGGTTTCGTTTAGTTTTTGTTTAGCTGTTATATCTGCCATATCGTTACCTGGTATGTTAATATGGGATGGTATCCACATAAATTCTACTTGTAAGTTATTATTGTTCAGTATTTTTAACAATAAATTGGTTTGCCTAAGATAGTTTTCTCTTGATTTGGTGTTGTTATTAAGTATTGAGTTTATGACGCTTAGCGAGTCACTTATTATTACCGCTTGGGGTATTTTGTTCTCTTTGATCCATTTGAGTGCTTCAAGTATGGCCCAGAATTCAGCTGTGTATATAGAGCAGAGGTTAGGTAGTCTTCGTCCTACTTTAATGTTAAGTTCGGGGATTACGTAAGCTGCTGCTGTTCTGGGTGGTTCTGTAATTTTGGATCCATCAGTGTAAATCTTAATGTAGTTGCAATATTTTGAGTTGATTTCTTCTGTACAGATTGTGTTTAGTTTGAGTTCCTGTTCGTTTTTATTGCCATATTTCGTAATGAGGGTGTTAACTTTGGGGTTGATATTTATCCATGGTTCTTTGTCATAGTGATTTGCAATTTCTGCTTGGAGTTTGTCTATAGGAAGTTGTTCAACTAATTGATGGACTAATTTCCCTGCTGGTATGTTTTGTGATAATTTAGTTCTAAAAGGTATGTTGCATTTATTTATAGCTAGCCGGGTGGGGTGTGTGTCGGGGTGTGTTGTTAGCCTGGCTGCATATCTGAGGGTGAGTTCTTGTCTTCTAAGGTGGAGCGGCAGTTCTCCAGTTAAGATTTGAAGTTCCACTAGTGATGTGGATGGTAGTGCACCAGTGCAAATAATTAGGGCCTTTCTTTGTATGCTATCTAGTTTTTTGAGGTTATTTTGCGGTGCCGAGTTGTAAATTTGGCATCCGTAATCTAGTTTAGATCTAATTAACGATTTATATAAAGCTAGTAAGGTTTCTTGATTGGATCCCCAGGTGGTTCCTTTAAGGGTTGTAAGGAGGTTAAGGTCTTTATTGCACCTTTTGACTAGTTCGTTTATGTGGTGTCCCCAGTTTAGCTTGGAGTCATAATGCATTCCTAAAAATCGTGCTACATTTACGAATTTAATTTCTTGATTTTGGATGGTGAGTTTGGGAAACTGATTTTGTAATTTACGTTTGGTGGTGAATAATACTGCTATGGTTTTTTCATGGGATATTTTGAAACCCCATTTATCAGCCCATTTCCCTATTTTGTTTAAACTTGTTTGAATATCGCTGATTACTTTGTGGTTGGAAGGGTTTCCTGCTCTCCATAATCCACTATCATCAGCAAATTGTGAGAGTTCAGTTAGTTTTGATGTTAAGTTGGTGTCCAAGTCATTAATCATGATGTTGAAAAGGGTTGGGCTGAGTACGCTCCCTTGTGGTGTACCGTTTTCAAGTGTGTGTGGTTCAGAGTAGGTGTCGCCGACTCTGGTTGATATTTTACGGTCAGCGAGGAAGTTTTCAATGAATTTAAACATTCGACCTGTGATGGCGTAGTGGTTGAGTTTGGCTAATAAGCCTTTGGTCCATACAAGGTCGAATGCCTTTTCGAGGTCAATAAATACTGCAATTAAATTCCTATCAGCTTTGCGTTTGGAGTTGAACGCCAATTTAATTGCGGTTTCTAATCGTATTAGTTGATCCGTGGTGGATCTTTTGTTTCTAAATCCGCATTGATTATCGGAGATTAAATTATTGCTCTCTAGGTGGTGTTTGAGTCGGTTGGTGACTATGGTTTCCATGATCTTACAAATGTTGTTTGTTAGGGAAATGGGTCTGTAGGAGCTAATATCGTTAGGGTCTTTTCCTTGCTTGGGTATTGGAATTACTATTGCGTGTTTCCATTTATCGGGTAGAAGATAAAATTGATCTTACCTCTATCATGACCGAACAACGCGCGGACCTAAAAGAAACACTCACTTTTTTATACTACCCATTCCTATTCTAAAAATATTTTTCATGAATCACTTCAATAGACTATCCACATACGCAAAACAATCCAATCTAACCCCAAATATACACCTCAAACACCAAAAAAAAACATCATTTTAATCTACTATCCATACCAACGTACGTGAGCACTTACAAACACACAATCTTATACACAAACACATACCCTCACATTTTTTAAAAAAGAGTTAGTGTTTATATTCACACTACTCTACCTACACACATTGGCAAATGGATGGTTATTTCTTTTCTAGAGTATTGGGTATCCCTGAAAAGGGCTGTTTTTTTGTTTTGTTTTTTTTGTTTGCTATGGCAATCTTTTTTAGTTTCTAAGAATGCGATGTCCTCTGAGGATAGACTTTCTGGCGATAGGTCTGCTTCTTCGGAAAGAGAAGAAGAACTCTTTGGTGTCGATACGACAATCGACAAAGCCTGTGTCAGGTTCAGGTTGTTGTTGCTGCTGTTGTTGCTGTTGCTGCTGCTGTCTCTGAAGTCTGTATTTCTCTGTCCATTCTTCTTTTTCCCTGTTCACTTCTTCTCTGAAGAGGTCTTCTATCAGGCCTTCAGTGACTTTTAGCATTCTCACGTTCTCTATTTCTTCTGGCTTCGGTATCAGACTGTGTCTGACCCTATGCAAATTCACGTAGGCTTCGTTGAGCTTAGCTAGTTTGGAGCACATCTTCGTAGGAGGATGAGTCGACAATGGATGGTTAGACTGGAAACAACCCGGTTCTTAAAGTCAAAGCGCGGACGTGAAGGAAAACATCCCCTTCACGGTTTTCGAGTCGCAACGTTCAATGAGTGTCATGAGAGGGATAGTAAGAAATGAAAGAGCATCAATCCAACAGTCTTATAGCTAAACAAACCACAAAGGCATTTTTTTCAAAACACAACATTTTTTATTCAATAATCACTTAACACTAACCAACAACAACTCTAACATATTTTAAACCATAATCCAACATGATAACATCAAACATTTTTTTCTTTAAATACAGTCTACTTTAAACAGGGCTGACAACGTTTTGAATGAAATTGTGATTTCCACTGTTGGAAATCATTAGGCCATTGATGGACACTACGTTTCCTAGCTTGAGACAAAAGATAAGCATAATGGTCACAAAACCATCGATCTACTTTCACATCATTTCTAGAAGAAGAACGAGGATCAAAATGAGTCACTAAATGTTCTAAGGAATAGCCTAGGCTGCGATGATGCAGAAAATACACACACCAAAGAATCTGTGCCTTGTAATTTCACATTATTGAATCGGGTGGTCTGAGCATTTCTTCTCATAAAGTCGATGATATCGTCTTCCAAAGGGGGCAATCCGTACGAATCGAAATATTCCACATATCCTTCTTGAGGAAAGTAAACGGCTACCCAGTGGGTTCCTGGGAGATGACTGTCGTCCGTGTTGATCACGTAAGCTTGATGGTCTTGAGGTTTGCGATGAGGGAGTTCATCTTTAGCACAGACGACAGGATTCCAAGAAGCCGTATATGAACTGTGGTTCAAAAGGTAATGAAGTTCCCAGGTATCCATTTGTGTGTTGTTTTTTTCTTCTTCACAGGTAATAATAAGTCGTCAATTCGATCCTGACTTTTTGCTTGAAAATGTCTGACAAATAACCGTTTCTTCGTTTCGTCTCCTCACTCTGATTCAGGAGAGCTTCGATACGATGGATCTCTTGAGTGGTTAATGGTGGACAAGAATGTTCACGCAAGTCTTTATACCACTGATGCAACACGTCTTTGTCCGAGATGAGACTCCAAGCATCGTCCAGATATTCGTCCAATTTTTCTTCTTGACTCAACATCAGGCATTTATCGTGTTGAATTTGACTGGGATGATCGTTTTAACATCCATAACACTCTTTCTTGATCAATTCCGTCATTTTTTCCACCAAGTGTTTGGCAAAACAGGAGACTAAATGGGCTTCTTGTTCTGGCCATCTTGACTTCATCATGATCACTTCTTCTTTTTCCACGGTCTCCTCACATTCCATCTTTAAAGTTTCTCCACTAGGTAAAGAGGGATAACAGTCTTCCATGGCTTCTAATAATCTAGAATGACTTCTCTCAAACTGTTGATTTCTATCGTATTATCGAATTCGGCATACAGAATGACGTTCACCGTTTCATCAGGGTTTCGGTCTTTAAACTGAATTTCCACACGAATCTGGCCGGATTTTATAGGGTGGAAATGTCCCTCTTCGCTGCCTTGGTCTGGAGTGAAATCAAAAGCCCACAAAGCATAGCCTCCTGCATAATCCTCGTACGTAATACCGTGACTGGTGTTGGTTCCTAACTGACCAGTGGCTTCGTACAAGGACAAGTACGATCTCAAGTAATTCTTCGCGGCACCAAAGTCAGGTTCGAAAGGTCGGGTACACAAGGTCTTGCCATCGCGACTGACTTCAACCTTGGACACGCCAAAGTGTTGAAAGTAGAAAGGATTTTTATTGATAGCTCCGTTGAAGGCTGTATTCTCGACGATACCAAGGATTAAACGTTTGGGTAACTGTCCTTGGAACAGATGATCTTCGATCATGGATCGCTGTCCCTTGGGAATGGTGAAGGTTTTCACTTCCACGCGTCGTATGGGATACTTGGCGGTCGTTCTGCTCAACGTCTGACTGATGTCGTTTCCTAATTTAGGTAACACTTCCACACGGCGTACGTAGAGTCTGGCTTCTTGGATTTTGGTTTTGTACTCGTCATCACTAGCCAATAAATGGAAAGCGGTACTGCTCCGATTCAGTCTCAGGCGGACATTCACTCCGTTCAGCAAATATTTCTCTTGCAACCACATGTCGAAATGCAAACGATCCATCAGTTCTAAACTTTTGTCGAGTCCCATGATTCTGTTTCTTCGTTCTACAAATCCGTCATTGTTGTCTTTGGTTGCATTAGTTTCGAATGTTTCAAATTTGCCTGCTTCGTCAGCTTGCCATACCACACAGGCATTGAGATGAGTGTTCTTGGCGTCTATTCCGTACGTCAAGAGATTTTCCAGGTAGGCACGATAAGGGTAAGTATCCATGCTGCTGCTGACCAGTTTGTTGTTCAAGTACAAGTCCACTCCGCTAAACAAGGAATGCATGAAATTGTTGACGGGAGCTACTGCTTCAGTGTCTATAGCATTTCCATCCTTATCTAGAACTCTGACTTTCATGTACAAGTAACTGCTATTCAGATCGATGTAATCTTCGGGCTGTCCTTTGATTTCAAACTCGATGGGAGCGGAATCGGTCAATGAGGAGACGGGATGAAATTCCACCCATTGGGATTCTTGCATGGTCATCATGGTGGGGGGCATGGCAAACAGATCCAGTTCCGACTTGGAACAAGCGCAAGACTCTCGGTGCATCATTTTTTTTGTTGCTGTGTCTCAATAATCGAAAACGTCTAAATCTCGAACGGTTCTTCTTCTTTTCTTGATCTTTCTCGCTTGAAGTCTGGTGAAAGGGTGTTTTCTTCGTCGTCTCTTTCTGCCTTGTCCATGCTGAATGCCTGATTCGGTAGCGTGCAGGGCATTTATAGGTGTGTCTCGTCGGCCCAAAATGTCTTTGCCCGTTTGCAGTATGACATTTTTGCCTGCCCTCATGAAGGCTTCTTTAGGGTTTTGTTTGTCGATGATGACATTTTGGAGAAATTCTTTGCCTTGCGTCAGTGCCGCATCTTTCAAGGCGTGCAATCCGCGTGTCACCATCGGTTTTAACACCGGGGCCACCGAACGAAAGGCCGATTTTAACATATCTCCTAAACCGTGTCCTCGCTGTCGAGCAACCCCTCGGTACACTGGATACATGACTTACGAGTCGTGAGAGAACCGTTTTCGAAAATGGAGTTTCACCGTGACTTTTCCTTTGGTGAATGGAATATTTTGTCCCAAATCTCCTTTTATAGTAATGTTGACCGTGTCCAAATACGACTTGCTGACAGGCAAATAGTGAGGATGGACAAATTCGCGTTGAACGTGGTAAGTGTTTCCACCTTCCTCGTCAGCGTTCGCGGCAGAATCCACTTTGAAAGGAATGACACGTAGTAACGGCACGGAGGTGTGTCCCACCACATTGTACTCCACCACATCGGAATACACGAACATCAAATTCAGTACTTGATTCAGTTCTACTGGGGTACGAAATAACTTGCTAAAAGACTCGTTGTCGTAAACGATGGGTAATTCGTTTTTCTTCATCATGGCCATTCTCATGTTTATGTCTCCGCCCAACATGTCAAACAATTCTGGACAAAATAAGAAAGACATGATTTTACCCCCCCCCCTCAGGATATTTTATCAGGAGCTGTTTTGTGGTATTCCAGGGTGACACTTATTTTGGCATCCTCGAAAGCTTTCAGAAACACGCCATTAAACCTGGTGGCTATGGTGTTGACCAAATGTTGACCACTAAAATAATGGCCTGGGGGAATGAACAAGTGATGGGTGGTGTACTTTTGATTTTGTAAACGGGTTTTCTTGTCATATTTGCCCTGGGTATCCAACCACTGTTGCACTCGCTCGTCATAAACTTCCACATCAAATTTATTTTGATTGGGAAGGACATTGAGGACTTGGGTCGTGTGAATGATTTCTACTAAAGCAACTTCCCAATGGGCTTCGTGATCTAAGGGGATGGCCTGAGGTAATTTGGCCGTGTAACAGCACGACGTGTTGTTGGGAAACACCTCCATGGAACTGTCACTGGGTAAGGTTAAGTAAAATTGGTTTTGGTGACTCATAATTCCAGAGTTCTGTGGCTCTCCGAGGGATTACTGGACGTCAGAGGCGTGTCTCCGCCCAAAATGGGGTTATGGTTGTGATTGTTGTTATTGGAGTGGTGACTGACACTGGCACTGGACACAAGGTTCCCGTTGGAAGAGAATTTCAGGGAGGGATTGGGAAGCAGGTAACCGATGCAACTGCTCAATAAAATGGTCCACAATTGTTTGTCTCCTTGTTGCAAACTCAAATTGGCAATGGCTGCCCCGATGACACAATACACCACGAAGATTTGGCAGAAAAAGACGATTTGCGTTTTAGGCACACGTTCTCCACACCACACCCACAAGGGTTGTTTTTCTAAATCTTGCACAGAAGAACTAGGTGAAGGAGGAGTGGTCGACGTAGCTGCGTCTGTGTGAAAGGGCATGATGGTCACTTCTTTTTGTAGTCGATGACTTGCGAAGCGTCGATCCAAGAATCAAAACTGGGTGGATCTCCTTTCCAACGTACTTTGACTTCTTTGACACGTCGTTTGCCCACTTTACGGGTTCTGCGTTCGAGAATGCTTTCGATGTCGTACACGTCGTCTTCTTTTTTGGTGACACGTTGTAGCTCGGGCAAATAAAACGTTCCTTTGAGCACTTCTCCGTTCATGTCTTCAAATTTATAGACGGTAGGATGACGGCCATGCACTCGTCCAGTGACGCGAAACAATTCGGTAGTCCAGTTAGGTAAGTAACCTTTGTCTAAAGTGCGTTTGGTTTTGCCAATGCGCACCCAATCTCCTACGGCCAACTCTCCACTTTTCTTGGGGACAGCCCTCGTCGGGGACGTACCAAACAGGCGCTCAAACACCAACACTTCGTTGTCGGGAGTCACGTCTTGCGGGGCACGTCCTATGCTTCGATGGTAAGATTGGTTGTACGCTTGCACCAGGTGCGGTAAGATGTCGATGTACTTCAGAGTGTGGTGATGTGTAAAATATTTCCACATGCGTTCTTTCAAAGTGCGTTGAAAACGTTCCACGATGCTGGCTTTGGTTTCGGGATTCTCCGTGGTAAAAAAAATGAATGTCACGTTTCTTTAATTCTTTTTGGAAAGCTTGGTTCAAAAATTCGGTGCCGTTGTCCGTTTGCCATCGAAGAGGGTGGCGACCGCTTTGTTTCAACACTCGTTGCAGGGCTCGCACTAACTCGCTGCTCGATTTGGAAGTCAAGGGCACGACCCAGGCAAATTTGGAAAAGACGTCGATGACACAAAACAAATATTTGTAGCCACGATTGTAGCTGGCTAAATGAGAGACATCGGCTAAATCGGCTTGCCATTGATGATCGATGCCTTCCACTTGGGTGCGACTTCTGGCAAACTTGCGTTGAATGGGTTTGTGTAAAGTGTAGGTAGCTTGTTCTTGTAACCATCGTTGCACTTGAGGTAAACGGAGACTTTTCAGTCGAGTTTTGGCAGCACGATACAGTTTTTGAACTCCTGCGTAACCTGCAGGATGCGAGGGATCGTAGTAAATGCTGGCTAAGACTTTTTCCAATTTTTTTTTGTGTTGGTTGGTGTGTTAATAAGGCACCCACTTTTGGAAGAGGCTACTCTTTTTCTCTTGGGGTATTTTCTTGGATTGCAATGCTTTGCGTGTGCGACTGGCAATAGGTGTTGAAGAGGAGGAGGAGGATGTCTGAGCGGGGGATATCGGTTCTTGTTTCACTTCTGTCTTCACTTCTGTCTTCACTTTCTTTTTCTCTTGTGATGAAGAAGGGGTGGCCATCATCTTTTTAATCCATCCAATTCTGGAGGTAGGTGGTGTTGTTAACTTGCGTACTTTTTCTGGTGGAGTTTGAAACCCTTCTTCTTCTTCTTCTCTTCCTTTTTCTGTCTTGGCCACTGGTAGTGGTGGTACTGGTACTGGTGATGGTGCTGGACTTTTCATCAAGGTCTTAAAATCTTTCAGAGTGGGTAGAGCTGTTTCGTCTAAAGCTTTCTGGTGAAAGAGTTGCAGTCGTTGCAAAAGTTGACCGTACTTTTGCGATTTTTCTCTTTCGGACAAATCTTGGCGATCCATCAAAGATTGCAATTCGTGTTGTAACTGGGACATCTCGCTCAAATGGGGATTGGGAGGTAAATGCGGGGTGCGTTGTTCTTGCCACCGATGGTATTCCGTCCATCGTTTGTAAGGCACTAAAGCTAGTTTTCGTCCTTCCATGGGGTTGTCAAGGGTCGATTCTGAGATCTTGGGACTTCCGAAGGCCTTTTTATCTTGCTCCCACCAGTCCTCCCAACATGGTTCCCAAGACTCCTTTCAGTATGGGGCCTAACAAGAGAGGCAAAATGCCTCCACGTTGGACCAACATCTTCTTCTTTTGACGAATGGGAATTTTCTTTCGAACCATTTGGCGAAGAACGTGACGATGTTTGCTTAAGCATTGTTTCTGGTGTTTGGACAAAGGGATCGTGCCTTTCAAGACGTTCAAACAACATTCGCACACGGTATCGATGACCTCTTTGGAGGCCGATTCAATGAGTTTTTCTCGTAGAGGTGGAGAAGCTTTGGACGGGACAGATAACAGGTCCCTATGTTTGACTAAACGTGGTGGTAGTCCTTTTCTTTTCTTTCCTTGGGGTTTTCTGGAGGGTGACATCTTTGAGTCTTCAGGAGCACCAAAAAACACTGATACCCCCGACTTGGTCACACACCTTTTTTATACTGGAACGCGTCGCCACTGATTGTCTTTACGTCGTATCAGTTTGAGGACAGGCATGACACGTCGTGCAGGGGTATCAACGGACTAAATCGAGCCAGTTCTTGCTTGGACAAATCCAGTAAACTTTGTAGCATGCCCGATCTTTCATGGACTTTGATTTTGGGAGAAGGTACTTTTTGAGCAGCAGCCACTGCCGCTAAATTGGAGGGTCCTGCCACTGGGAAGTTCTTTTTGGGATCATCAACGGAGATGTTCTTGATGTGATCAACGTCTCCAAGAACTCTTCAGTTCTTGGTGTCATTAATGGAGAAGTGGATGAACGTGAGGCTGCCGGTGACCGTGTCACTGCCGTGGCAGGTCGTGGTTTGCGAGTGTAAAGTTGCGTCCTGGCCGAAGTGCCTCTCTTGCGACTAGTTTTCTTCTGTGGGCTTTTCTTTTTCTGGGGACTTTTTCTCTGTTTCTTTTTCTGGGGGCTTCTTTTCTTTTTCCGAGGTGGTGTCTGGTAAGAGGAGGGTCCCGCCACTGGAGAAGTTCTTCTTGGGGACCTGGTCTTTTTCTTTTTCTTCTTGGAGCTTCGTTGGATTTTTTTCTTGGGGATAACTTTGGGGGCATTAGGATCCCATCTTAAGAGAGAGCGAATGATGACCCCTCCTAGAGTACCGCTCCCTCCAGGTTTCAAAATGATTTGTTTTTTGGTTTGAGTGTCGATGCGGGGATCGGCCAGTTGGACCAAAGCGACTTTGTTTCGATCGAAAAAGCATTTGGTTTGATGAGGAATCTGAATGATTCCTTGGAGTATTTGACGTGCCGTCACCGTGAACCATCGTAAGACTTCTTTGAGACTAGCTTTTAAGACACGAGCTCGTGTTTGTGGATTTTTTTCTCGACTGATGCCATACAAGGCACGAGTCAATTTGACGGGAAGATGCGACTGAAGGGACGTCATGTTGACGCTGTGTGTGAGACAGACAAAAAGGGTCTGAGGTTTTTATAGATTTTTTTATGTGGAGTGAAATGAAGTCGAGGACGGAGACGTGTACAGGACAGGCCCTCCGTCTTGGCACCAGTGGTGAAACAAGTGAGTACGAAATCGCAAATCCTCGGGGGTGGTAGATTTCAAATCGACGAGCAAATAGGCGTGTGGCGTTTGAGTGGCATCGTCGTACGCCTGAGTCAGCCAAGGCGTTCCTAACTGTTTGGCTAAGACTTGCACTTGCGATTTATCTCGAGGGCTTTTAAACAAGACCACGTAATGCGCATTGAGACTGATGGTACGATGGGCTTTACTTTGTTGAAACAAATTTTGGGTGATGTAAACGACACTGGCATTACGATGATGCCCTTTGCGCGTGAACCACAGTTTAATTTCTTCTTCGTCTTCTCCTAACATGTCGTCGAAAATGACCAAATGGGTTTGACGGGAGTCAGAGACGATACCGTCGTCTTCTTTAGGAATGCCTCTTCAAACACGATGGAATCGCCTTGACTTTCTCGCAAGAGGCTGTACGCCGATTGCCACTCTTTGTAACACCACACGATCCGCTGAGGTGGTCGATCGATTAAATGATGTTTATGTTCGATCAAACGTTTGACGAATTCGGTTTTGCCTGAACCGCTAGGTCCAGCAATGAGCATGTTAAAGGGATGGCGAAGATACAAAGCCTCCCAACTGGCACGATCTAAGTGTTCGCCGATGACTTTGACAGTAGAGGAAGAGGGAGCAGAGACAGCAGAGGTAGCCATAGTGTGAGAAATGTCACTTGTGACACGAAAACAAACAAAACAAGAGTTTATATACTTTTTTCAGAACACGTTTATTGAATGTTTCAAACATGAATACGAAAGTGAAAAATACATAAAAGCCAAAGGCTTAAGTACAAGGATAAAAGGCACATGATAACCATTAACGTGGAATAAACACAAGTGTCTGTACAACAACATGTTTTGGGTAATGTTCTAACCAGTTCTATAGTAGGGGGTAAGGTCACACAAGTGTCCTCCCGAAAGGGTCTTTCAGGCTTTTCCACGACAGTCCCGTCCTGGGTGACGGGTTCTTCTGGCACCGTCACTAACATAGGTTGAAAAGTAACTTTTTTCCTTGAACAACTCTCGTGCATACTGGGCCACTTCTTGGGTCCAAGCCTCAAAATCCCATTCTTTCCAGGCACGGACATCTGTCCAATGGGGATGTAAGTCACAAGCTACACACACATCGTCATACACGTCTTGGGTAGCTAAAAGTTGACGAATCTTTTTTTCCTGTTGAGGTCGAGAAGTATCCAGATGAAAACGCAAGGCTTTGAACAAAAGGAGTTTTTCGTGACCATTTAAGGCCATTGAGGTGGTAACTACTGATCGTAAAGAGTCCACAAGGAATCGGCTGGTAAACGAAATCCCAGAAAACAAGTCACTAAGACACACACCACTTGTCGTCCCAAATTGAATGGATACAGTTCTTGTAATAATCGATGGTAATGATCCACGGTTTGAATATGGTCATTGAGTTCCTTCCACGGAATCTGTTCAATAATATGTGACATAATCCGTGGCATGGCAACTTGATTTTATAGTCTCTTTGTTTCGGAAGCAATAAAGGTAATTTCTAACTAGACATGTTCGTTCTCCAGTAGGGAATTTAAATGTTACATACTGTAACTGAAACGTCAGAGTTTGTCTAGATGTTTCGTCTTTCTCTAAGCAGATTCCATGTAACAAATGTTGGTAATCCTTTAACTCGTCTTCCTCAATACGTTGCAGTAAGTGAATCTCGAAGTATCCAAAATTACGAACGTCTAGTTCATCATCATTCACAAACTGAAAGTGTTCAACAAGGTCTGACCATTCAAAAAATTTCTGACGAATCAGTCCTCTTATACCATTCAGGTACCAGTGGTTAAAGATCTGGTGACGTAACGGATGCAACTGTTCTTTACGTTTGACTTGTATTTTGACCAGTTCTCGGTAAATCCTTTCTCTCAACTCCTCAGGCAAGCCCAAAATGTTCTCTAGTAAAGTATCCATAAGTATATACACTGTTTTTGGAATCCTTGGGTGGTGGCCAATAGCCTCGTTTACCTTTGTGCCTGATGTAATATCCACTCATAATCAGTCTTCTTATACTTTGGAACAGAGCATAATTTAAAAACGGTTCAATCACTTTGAGTTTGCGTTTCACTTGTATTTTGATCAGTTCTCGGTAAATGCGTTCTCTCAACTCCACAGGCAAGGCACGAATGTTCTCTAGCAAAGTATCCATGAATAGGTCATACTAAATCCTCTTTGGTCTGACACAAGAAATGTACTCTTTGCACAAACATGGTTTTACTTCAGTGTCGAATTTAAATCGTTTAGTCACTAATTTACACATTACAATTCGTTCAGAAGTTTCCTCTTTCACAAAAGTTGACATTGTGTTCAAGATGTTGGTAATTCGTTAACTCTTCCTCTGGAATTCGATGCAGTAAGTGTACAATGATGTAGTAGATAGAATCGTCCATAACAAACCAATCCTTTTTAAAACTAGGGGGTCGTTGATCAATGTCTGTCCAATGGAACACTTTCAATTGAATCAGTCCTTGTATAGCCTTCAGGTACCAGTGGTTCAAACACCGGTGACGTAACGGATGCAATTGTTCTTTACGTTTCACTTGTATTTTAACCAGTTCTCGGTAAATGCGTTCTCTCAACTCCACAGGCAAAGCACGAATGTTCTCTTGTAAAGTATCCATGAACAGATTATGATAAAGTTACTTCAATGTCTCGGTCCCACTAAGGGTAAGTAATGACAATTCGGTGACCATCGAGCATGTTCTACGTAGGCCGAATCTTGCGGTTCCCAGTGGTGAAGTGACACACCGCAACTGAAGCACTTGACTTTATCTCCTTCGCCCAAATAGAAATTTCCGGCTCTGGCTAATTCTTCGGGGGTCGGTCCTCCCAGATACTTAGGCCATTTTCCTTTGAACGATTGAAGACGATTTTCAAAGTCGCAGTATTGCGACAAACGCACAGGAAACGAATATTCGTCTTTCACAGGTTCTTTTCGATGAGGGTTGGGTGACATGAACAGGAGTTTGCTCAGGGCTGGATGACATCCGTAGGGGGGTAGACGTGAAGGTGAACATTCCCCTTTAAAACAAAACCCAGTAAAATGTCCAACAGGACGAGCGGCATCACTTTCGCATCCCTCAGGTTTGACACGCACAGCATCCCTTTCCATGATAGGGGTAGTGACACTAAAGTTCCCATGATGCTTTACGGCATCGCTAAGGTCACAGCGTACAGCATCGTACCCATCGCAAGGCTCACAATCGCATTCCACTTCAGAAGTCCCACACTTGAATTGTGCCTTTCTAAACAACTTGTTTTGTGTTTCTCTGAAAGTATTCATCTTGTTCGCTCGGTCTTGGTAGTCACAATGAACTATCGATCTTGACCATAGCCCCCTTTTTATACTAGTCGCAATGCAGTCTCCAGCTTGTACATCTTTCTTTTTTTACGTTTTTTATGTCTTGTTTTGGAAGGTACCGTCTCTAAGGTACCGTCAACATTGTACCGTAATGTGATGGGTGGAAAGGCCATAGAAAGGTAAGGGCAGTGCGGACACCATCGAGTATGTTCCAGAATAGCTGAATCTTTATACATACATAGATCCATTCGTAACTTCAGTCCGCACGGCATAGTAAAGTGGTTGGGTAGTCGCACTGGCTTCTGGTACACGATTTGATAGACTTTTTCCAAGGGCCGACTGACGATGTGGTGAGTGGGTAAACGTACAATCTTCTTCGGTTGGTAGGTGGTCACTTTAAAGTGTTCATCCTCTCCCGATTGCAAGGCTTCTTTCAATACCCCAAAGTTGACCACACGACTGGTACGATAATTCAGAGTCAGTCGTTTCACTTTGCACGTCGTGTGCACTTCTCCTTGTTTGTCCCGGTATTCGTAGCCGTAATTCTTGGGACCGCACTGACGAAACTTAGAATCTTGTCGTCGGGATGCTTGTCTGTCCAGGCTCCTAAACGGTCTCCTTCGATGTCAGGGTGCTGTTGACTCGGGTGATGGATGTAAATGCAACTGTCCGTGTCAAAGTACAGGATGCGTTCCCCTAACAGTTCTAAAGCTTCGTACAATTTTAAGCGAGCATGGGCTGTCACGTAAGCTGCAATGATGACATTTCCAAAAGGGTCGTCTTGTACAAAGTCCAGATTTTCTTCGTAATTGACCAAGATCAAATTTTCTCGAACGACGTCCACGTGTTTCATGTATTTGGTTTTGTCGTGAATCATTTGGAAGTAGCGGGAAGGTTCTGTCAAATACTCCGTCTTGGGTAAACACGGTCGTTGTGCCATTTTACCCCACAAGCAATTTAACATCACTTTGGCAAACGATCGCCTGCCTTCGTTTTTCTCGATGTGGTCTAAAGTGATGCCTTCTTGTTCATAGTATTTCTCTGTGAATTGTATTTGGTCTTCGGGAGTGTGACACCAGGAAGGATAGCCGCTGGCTTCTTGCTTCAGTTTCAAAAAAGCATCCACGTAGTCAGCGAAAATGGCTTTCTGCTTGGGGTCACTCTTGTGGTATTGTTGCGTCTTGGGAAAGTGGCAAATTTCGTACACTTCTAACAGTTGGTATCCAATGTCCATAGCTTTGAACAATTCTACGCTGACCCAGGTTCCCGTCAAGGCACGTTCTTCCTGGGTGTGCTGGCAAGGCTGGTCCTGGTTGCACGTTTCGGCACAAGTACGGCACAAGGGAAACATCAGTTTGCCTTGACAATGGTGAGGTAAGACGGGATGGTATAGGTTCGTGGGAGGCAAAATTTTACACTTGATCAAGCCTTCGTATTGTCGAATGTTTTTCAGGTCGATGTGTTCCATCAGCAATTGCGGGTGCCCTACAGGAAAGCGACAATATTTGCACACGTAGGGATACAGCGAACACACGTCCAAGTATTTGATTTCTTCTCCTTTCTCTTCGTCGGCTTGGTACAGCAAACAGGTGGCATTGGTCCTTCCTCCGTACAAACTATCCCTTGGGTTCAGCGGGTCCATGAACTGGTAACTTTCCACGAGGCGTTTAAACTCGGGATCGGTTTTCATACGGTGATCGTACTCGTGTTCCCACATTTCCACGACTTGGTATCCTTGCTATTCCAACTTTAAGCGCCGCTGACATGTGTCCTGGTACAAGTCTTCCATGGTTCGTTGTAAAAACTGATTTTTAGTGCCACGGTCAGGGTAACAGACGGGACATCCGTGAAATAAGCAACCGTTAAACTCGTACACGATCTTGGGGTTTTCTAGGTCCCAGCCATCGACCGAATACGTTCTGATGATCTTTTCGCCCCCTCCGTTGCGGGCATGCTGAATCCACTTGTCTTCCTTGTCGCACAAGTAATGTAACCAACGTAGGGCTTTGACCGAGTATTGACGTTTGACAAAGTGGGTCGTTTGAGGACTGATGACAGCCACGGTGTTTTCAGGCATGAATCGTTGTCGATACACTAAGGAACACGCTTTGGCAATGGTGCAAGCTTCTTTCAAAGGATCGACCCCTCCGTGTTCCATGAACAGTTCTCGAAATTTTCCACAGCAACGCCGTAAAATGTCCACGTCGGAACGACAATACTTTAGCATTTCTTCCTGAAAGTCGAAAGGGTCGGAGGCGTGAGTCTGGTACCAAGCGTAGAAAGCTTCTCGTTGTTCGGTACGCATGTTGTCGGGGTCGTAATAGTGAGCCTCAGGCAAATGGGGTAGAACGGCGTGTTGATTGGCTTCCGTATTGAAAAAGTGTGGAAAGTACCCTTTAGCCATTTCTGTCATTCCAAACGTTTTAGGCATTCGGCTCAAAGGCATGGCCAAATAGCTCATCGAATCTTTAAACTGTACTTGTCCCACTTGCATGAAAATGATTTTGGCTCCGTTCAAAGTGACTTTAGGACGCTCGGTGCCTTGTTCCGTATAGTATCTCAAAAGAAACTGTCCATCGTATCCGGAGAAATTGTGAGCCATCACCGTGGCATGACGATGACAATCTCCGTAACGTTCGATGTCCTCTTGGCTCCACGTCTTGTCGATGGGGTCTAAGACCCATTGGGCAAAATCGACTAACGTGTTCGGTCCCCGAAAGATTTTTTCACGCCCTCCAGGAATCTTGCTGCAGTGAGGGCAATGACTGAAGATAGGTTCTTGAATGCACTTCTCGCACGCTCGATGAGCCACGCAGAAATTGGGAATGTGAATGCCGGTCTCTTGCATGCATTCGAAATCGAAAAAGATGAAATTGCCTTTCTTCTTGTGACCGTCCTCTTTCTCTGGTGGGGGTTGGTATTTTTGCACGTAGCATTGGTGTTCCAAGTCCACGATGTGGTGACAAATGTGACATTGTTTCTTTCCTGAACATACGTGTGCCTTGGTACTATTGGTACGTATGCCTTGTCCACACGTAGGGCACAATCTCAGGAGTTGACAAGCACATTTCTGCTGTGAACCTTGCGTCTTCAGATGTTGTTGGTAACAGGTAGGGCTGACAAACGTGCGCAGACAAGTTGAACAAGGCACTGGTTCTTCGCTCAGACAGGGTGAAGAGGCCAAACATCCTGAGCATTTCAATCCACAATGCTTGTGTTGCTCTCGATTATTATAACCATGGTCACATTTCTCACAGTAATAACTGTATCCCAGGAATCCGGTCATACTGGTAATGGTATCGAAATGGTCATCGTGATAATAAACATGAATGTATTTTCCGTCCTTAAAATCTTGGCCTCGAAACAACAGAGGCCCGCGCATTTCTTGAGGGTGTACTTTCAAGGTGTATCGTGGAGCTAGGACATCTTGCAATTTTTGCATCTCAGGAATGCCACAGGGTGTGTCTTTGGACAGGCCAGCTTGTTGCAACAGGAGTTCTGCTTCGTTTTGTTGTTTGGCTCGATGAGAACGTTGAATAGTGTTCCAGGTTCCTTTCCATTCTACCGTGTCATTCTTGTTGGCATAGGTTCGTCCCACCACGATGGCACGGGCTAAACACATCTGGTCATGAGTGTTGTTAATTCGGACGAGACTCTTTTTGGTGTTGCGAAGGTCGTCCACCAATAACATCTTTTTGCGTCCAGTCCCTTGAGGAGGAGAGACGTGGGTCATGTCCAGTGTGGCTTTACCATCGGTGATGTCAAACTGATTATTAGATTGTTGTACGTGTTGAATCTTGTCCATGACTTTGGAGGCGGTCAATTCTGCAGGGGTGCTAAACTCGATCCAAACAGGGGATTTCAAACCGTCGTGTTGTATGGAAAGTCTCAAGCGATCGTCTTCTTTGGGTTGACATTGTCGCTTGAGTGCAATGAGCAAAGAATCCCACACCCCAGTGATAAACACTTCTGCTTTCTCTAACGGCACTTCAGCCTTGAAATCTTTAAACTTCACTGTGTATTTGTAAGCCGTGGTTCTAAATTTTCTAGAGGAGCGCTTTTCCGTCTCTCGAATGGAATAGTATTTTTCAGGGTTGACTAAGGGTGGTGAACTTGGTTTAGAGGTTTCAAATTCTGGTTCACTCATGTCCTCTTCAAAATCACTGGCATGAATTTGTGCCAAGATTTCAGCCCTGGTACGAGGCGATAGATCACGTTTCTGCCTCTTACTTTCTTCTTCTTTCTTCTCGAATGAATAGGATCGTTTCATCTTGAGTGCAGAACGTCAAATGACTCAAGTTCAAACACCATAGACTAATTTATAGTCATGGCAGACCAGCGTATATAAAAGGGTGTGTGTCTTGTCCTTTCACTATTCATTTCACTCTCAAGCCGAGCACAACGATGGAAGAGACTAACCAAATCGAACGTTTCATCAGAGCTTTGCGAGGAGTCATTAGAAAATTCTCTTCAGACCAGCCCACGGACTACTCTCCTTCCTTTCGAGATAAAAGTCAAGATACTTGCTATATCTGTCAGAAGAAAGGGCATTGGTCTTCAGAGTGTCCAGACCGTCAAAAAAGAACAAAAACAGGGGCTAAAAAAGACAAAAGTCAAGATACCTGTTATTATTGTAAAGAAAAAGGACATTGGTCTCCAGATTGCCCAAAAAAGAAACAAGAGGAGTCAGAAGAAAAGAGGGATTCTTCAGAAGAAGAAAGGGATTCTTCGGAAGAAGAGAGGGATTTTTCAGAGGAAGAAAGCAGACAGGTGAAGAAAAAGAAACAGGAGAAGAAAAGAAGAAGGGAAGAAAGTGAGGAGGAAGAAGAGGAAAAGAGTGTGACGATGAAGAAATTTAAAAAACAGAGAGACTAAACAAGAAGACAGAAGAAGTCAATGAACTTTTTATTAAAGTGTTGTGTTGTGAATTGTGAATTGGATTGTAACAATGGATAAAAGAATAAATTAATGATATAAGGTAAGTGTCTTTGAGTTTTGATTTTAAAATAAGAACGTACACTCACGCACTCATACACAGACACGTACTATAAGGGTAAAATGGGCTGTTTAATATTTTTTTTGAGTTATTGGCAAATTGAAATTGTATATCTTTTCGAGAAATGTGGGTGGCCCTGAAAAGGGCCTTTTTTCTTTATGGTGTAGGGATGAGTTTAAGCAATCAACTTTAACTGCCTTAAGTCTTTGCCACGGCCAAGGCCTACTTCTGGACTGCGTAATGTTGATGATTGGGTTGAAATCACTAAGGGTGGTACGGTAGGCTTAGTCACAGGGTAAACGTGTTTAGCTCGGGAAGGTCGTATTCTCTTCGGTTGTGATAAAGAAGTCTGATACATTTGTTTCAGACTTCTTAACTCAGCTAAAATGTCCAACAGTACCGTGACCGTTTGATTTTCACCCTCTTGTTTCTTTGCTGCTACTTCTTCTTCTTGTTTTTTTCTTACCTCTTCTTGTTGCTGTTGCTGTTGCTGTAGGAGAAAAGTTTTTTCCACTTCCTTTTGTCGTTGTATAAATTTCTCCAATTCTTCTTTCTGTCTCTGTCTAAAATTCTCCACTTGCGGTAATGAAGAAGGTGACGAAGGTTCCGGAACAAATTCTTGCGAGGTAAGAAAATCCACAAAATCCCAAATCACCTCTTCTGAAAGTAAGTCCGGGTTCCCTTGGGCAGTCTCCCCTGCTGGTGCACCCCAATGGATCGTTTTCTGAGTTTCCGTCATGTTGAATCACTGTCGCATAGATTGACTGCACACAAGCGCTAGCGAATCTATATACACCACGTGACGTCACAGACTGCTGTCTTCGGATTGGATGCGGGCTGACTCAATTTTGTAACGCGTGTTCGGATTGGTGAATGAACTCAATCCGTTTCAATCCTTCCTCTACCTATAAATAAGCGCAGTTCACTGCATTGATTCACCTGTTCTCGTCGCTTCAAGATGTGGACCACAGTTGAGTCATCCACCCTTGTGTCTTCCATGATGTTTAGGACGGACATGCTCATGTATGTCCGATCCAAGTGGACCGTTGTCCACAGGACAAACACCAGCCTGTGGATACGTAGGATCTACGTTGAAAGACAAGGATGCCTGAAAAGAGTGCTGATTTACGGGCCAAGAGTGAGACGCAGCCTAAGGACAAGAAGAAGACCAATGCGGTGCCATTTATGTTAATGAATACATTAACATTCCCCTTGTACGTAAAGTGACCCACGATTTATCACCACTTATCACCATGTTAATTCCCCTTGTACGTAATCTGACCCACGATTTTTCGCCATGTTAAATGTCCATTGTACGTAATCTGACCCAGGGGTGTTTTTAATGCTAATTCCCATTGTACGTAAAGTGCCCCCATTCACTACTAACATGTTTACAGAATTTTGAGTTCAACGTCCATTAGGAATGTTCTACATTCTAGATTGGAATTCATTCGGCACACCACCGGAATTCCAATAGAATACTCTGTACTTTTGGACGTGTGATAGAACTTTTAGGACTATGTGGGATTTAATTCACAATACTGCAAGTTATATTTAAATTTTCACTTTTTATTCTATGAGAATAAACAATTTGCTGAATTTTACAAAAACGTATTGGTTTGCGCTCTTTTCTGTTACTTTCTTTAAGGTCATAGATTCGTAACAATGTTTACCTAATAAATATTGTTTAAAGAGTTATTAATCAATAACGTGACTTTAAAACGTATTTTAGTGTTGTCGTTGAATTTTTATCTTGCGTTTAAAATCTCTGACTAGTACACCAACTTATTGTTTAGACGTTCTCACTTTTGAAAATCTGGAAACAAATAATGAACATTAATAATTCATTTAAAATGCATACTAAATCTTTTAAAATTTGATTAAGGAATAGACATTTTATTATATTAACACACATATAACAGCACTACCATTCAGCAAAAGACCACAAAGTTATTTAAAATTAGCATTATATTTTTTTTTGAATGGTGTGAAATTCAGTACATTGAAATTTACAACGTGTTTTAATTTGCTCTGACAGGTTTTGCAAATTGATGGTCAGATCTCACTATTATTGTTTGCAATTTAAGGACAAATGTATCAAGCAAAGTGTTTAGCAGATGGCGACAATATGGCATTTAATTTTAGCAGCATGAATCAATTCAACGTTAGTAATTTGCACAAAATTAAATGATAAATTATTAATTCAGGTGGAAAAGAAGCTCTTTACGCAAAGATTAGAAAAAATATTTCATCTTTCTAAAGATTTAATGCTCCCATTTTTGTAATCATTTTCTTTATCGTAATTATTACGAGGTCCACAAGATTAGCAGAATAAAAACGTTCGATATTAATATACGATAGTAGTGAATGGGGTGAGATTAGCGACAATGGGAATTAGCATTAAAAACACCCCCTGGGTAAGATTAGCGACAATGGAAATTTAACATTAACCACCCTGGGTAAGATTAGCGACAATGGAAATTTAACATGGGCAAAAAACCCTGGGTAAGATTAGCAACAATGGAATTTAACATTGGAGAAAGGAATAAAAAGGAAATATCCATTCTAGCGACAAAGGCATTCGAACAATGGAAAAAAAAATATCGATTCTAGGGACAAAGGCAATTGAACATGGGGAATAGAGTTTGGGTCTGTCTAGGGACAAGGGGAATTGAACATGGGAATAGAGTTTGGGTTTGTCTAGGGACAAAGGGGAATTGAACATGTTAGAAAAAAAAACTACTTTAGGGACAAGGGGAATTGAACATGGGATTTTTAAAAAAAGAATTAAAAAAGGGGTAGGCAATCGAAAGGCTATCTCTTTTCGAGAAATGTGGGTGGCCCTGAAAAGGGCCTTTGGGTTTCTTCTTCTTCTTCTTCTTCTTCTAACTCCTCCACTTCTTCCACCAAGTCCTCACTTTTTCCATTATTCCTTTCTTCTTCTTTTTCTGCTCTGGCATCCAGTCTGGATGGCCCAAGGCTCTAAACTTTTCCTGGACTTTGATCCAATTCTGATTTAGCTTTTCAAAATCAGCCTGTTTCTTTTTGTTTTCCTGATCTTTTCTTTCTTTATTCCATCTCTCTTTAATCTTCTTTACCTCTACCTCCATCACTTTTCTCATCAACTCCTCTCCTTTCCTCAGTCTTTCCTGAGCTCTCTCCACAAAAGAGCACTCTGTCCCATGTGACATATTTTCAAGAAAGCACCTGACTTTGCTTGCATTGTCAAGTGCTTCCTTTAGGCTTCCCACTCTGACATAGGTGGGATTTATCATACCTCTCAATCTCTTTTCCTCCTCTTCTATCATTTCTGCTATCACTTCTTTTGCTACGTTTAGGCATTTAGCGTAGTCCAGATACTCTGCTATCTTCCATTCTTTTTCTAGTCTCTCCACTACATAGATACCATCCATTATCCAATTGTATATATGTACCAAACTGTTGAACAACTCACTTGCAACCACCATCTTCGTTTTTATTATTCCGTAGAATGGTTCGAACATCAAACCTTGTGGGTTCTTATAGTTAAAGTACAGACGTGAAGGAAAACATCCCCTAAAAACATAAAATTGATCTTACCTAGATCATGACCAAACAACGCGCGGATGTGAAGGAAAACATCCCCTACTTTTCTCATTTCATATAATATACTATCCACATAAGTGAAGCAACAATAAAAAAAACCCAAATCTACTGTTTACACACGCAAATCATTAAAACAAAATCTATAATCTACTATCCACACAATCGTACGTGAGCGGTTACAAAACCCAAACTATACTCTCCACATACGCTAAGAAACAATAAACAAAATCCATAATCTACTATCCACACAATCGTACGTGAGCGGTTACAAAACCCAAACTATACTCTCCACATACGCTAAGAAACAATAAACAAACTCATAATCTACTATTCACACAAACTTACGTGAGCGGTTACAAACACAAACACACAAACACATACACTCGCACTATGAAAAAAAGAGTCAGTGTTTATATTCACACTACTCTACCTACACACATTGGCAAATTGATGGTTATTTCTTTTCTAGAGTATTGGGGTAGCCCTGAAAAGGGCTGTTTTTTTTTTTTTTTTCTGTTTGCTATGGCAATCTTTTAGTTTCTAAGAATGCGACGTCCTCTGAGGATAGACTTTCTGACGATAGGTCTGCTTCTTCGGAAAGAGAAGAAGAACTCTTTGGTGTCGATACGACAATCGACAAAGCCTCTCTCAGGTTCAGGTTCCTGCTGCTGTTGCTGCTGCTGTTGTTGTTATTGTTGCTGTTGCTGCTGTCTCTGAAGTCTGTACTTCTCTGTCCATTCTTCTTTCTCCCTGTTCACTTCTTCTCTGAAGAGCTCTTCTATCAGGTCTTCAGTGACTTTTAGCATTCTCACGTTCTCTATTTCTTCTGGCTTTGGTATCAGACTGTGTCTGACCCTATGCAAATTCACGTAGGCTTCGTTTAGCTTAGCTAGTTTGGAGCACATCGTAGTAGGAGGATGAGTCGACAATGGATGGTTAGACTGGAAACTACCCCAGTTCTTAAAGTCAAAGCGCGGACGTGAAGGAAAACATCCCTCCACGGTTTTCGAGCCGGAACGATCAACGAGTCTCATGAGAGAGAGAAGTCAAAGAGCATGAATCAACATTCTTATAGCCAAACAAAAGACAAAGGCATTTTTTTCAAAACACAACATTTTTTGTTCAAAATCACTTAACATTAACCAAGAACTTTAACATTTTTTAACAATAATCCAACAATATAACATCAAACATTTTTTTGAAATGACAAACATTTTTTTTCAATTTACACTCTACTTTAAACAGGGTTGGCAACGTTGTGAATGAAATTGTGATTTCCACTGTTGCAAGTCATTGAGTCATGGATGGACACTACGTTTCCTAGCTGAAGACAACAAAATAAGTATGCTAGTCACAAAATCAACGATTTACTTTCTCATCGTTTCTAGAAAAATCATGATCAAAATAAGTCACTAAATGTTCTTTTGCTGATAATAAGTGATCAATTTCGATCTCGACTTTCTCTTTGAATTTGTCAAAGAGGGCTTTGATGTAATGGATGTCTCGTGTCGTTAATGGAGGACAGAAATGTTCACGCAAGTCTTTATACCACCAACGTAACACGTCTTTTTTAAACAGACTCCAAGCTTCGTCCAGATATTCGTTGAATTTTTCTTCTTGACTGATGTTTTGACATCCATAGTAATCATGCTTCATCCATATCGTAATTGTGTCTGCCAGGTATGTAGCACAGTAGGAGACCAATTGCTGTTCTTGTTCTGGACATCTCGACTTGATCACGATGTCCTTTTCGTCTTTGTGTTGGGATTCTCCTTCCACGGTCTCCTCACATTCCATCTTCAAAGCTTCTCCACTAGGTAAAGAGGGAGAACAGTCTTCCATAGCTTCTAATAGTCTAGAATGACTTCTCTCAAACTGTTGATTTCTATGGTATTATCGAATTCTGCATACAGGATGACGTTCACTGTTGCTGGCAGTTCTTTTGCAAACTGAAGTTCCACACGAATCTGGCCAGATTTTATAGGGTGAAAATGTCCCTCGTCGCTGCCTTGGTCTGGAATGAAATCGAAAGCCCACAAAGCATAGCCTCCTGCGTAATCTACGTACATAATGCCGTGACTGGTGTTGGTTCCTAACTGTCCGGTGGCTTAGTACAGGGACAAGTACGATCTCAAGTAATTCATCGTTGTGGGATCAAAGTTAGGTTCGAAAGGTCGGGTACACAAGGTCTTGCCATCGCGACTGACTTCGATTTTCTTCACGTCGAAGTGATGAAAGTTGAAAGGACTTTTTTTGAAGGCTCCGTTGAAGGCTTCATTCTCGACCATACCAAGGATTAAACGCTTGGGTAACTGTCCTTGAAACAGATGATCTTCGACCATGGAATGATGGCTAGCGGGAATGGTGAACGTTTTCACTCCCACGCGACGTATGGGATATTTGGCGGTCGTTCTGCTCAACATTTGACTGATGTCGTTTCCCACTTTGGGTAACACTTCCACGCGTCGTACGTAGAGTTTGACGTCCTCGATTTGACTTTTGGGATTGCCAGCAGCATTATCAGCCAACAAATGGAAAGCGGCACTGTTGAGATTCAGTCTCAAGCGAACATTTACCCCGTTCAGCAAATATTTCTCTTGCAACTACATGTCCAAATGCAAACGATCCATCAGTTCTAAACTGTTCTTATTTAAGATTTTTTTCTCTTTCCTCAAAGCCGTCATTGCTTCCATCTATTTTGTCGAACTTGCCCGCTTCGTCAGGTTCCCATAGCACACAAGCATTGAGATGAGTATTCTTGGCATCTATTCCGTACGTCAAGAGATTTTCCAGGTAGGCACGATAAGGGTAAGTATCCATGCTGCTGCTGACCAGTTTGTTATTCAAGTACAAGTCCACTGAGCTGAACAAGGAATGCATGAAATTGTTGACGGGAGCTATATTCTCACTGTCTTCTACTCCATTACCATCCTTATCTAGAACTCTGACTTTCAAGTACAAGTAACTGCTATTCAGATCTATGTAATCTTCGGGTTGTCCCTTGATTTCAAACTCGATGGGAGCGGAATCTGTCAGTGAGGAGACGGGATGAAATTCCACCCATTGGGATTCTTGTATGGTCATCATGGTGGGGGGCATGGCAAACAGATCCAGTTCCGACTTGGAACAAGCGCAAGATTCTCGGTGCATCATTTTTTTGTTGTTGCTGTGTCTCAATAATCGAAAACGTCTAAGTCTCGAACGGTTCTTGTTTTCTTGGCCTTCCTAGCTTTAGAAGTGTGAAGTCTGGTGAAAGGGTGTTTTCTTCGTCGTCTCTTTCTGCCTTGTCCTCGCTGAATGCCTGACTCGGTAGCGTGCAGGGCATTTATAGGTGTTTCTCGGCGGCCCAAAAGGTCTTTGCCCGTTTGCAGTAAGACATTTTTGCCTGCCCTCATGAAGGCTTCTTTAGGGTTTTGTTTGTCGATGATGACATTTTGGAGAAATTCTTTGCCTTGCGTCAGTGCCGCATCTTTCAAGGCGTGCAATCCGCGTGTCACCATCGGTTTCAACACAGGGGCCACCGAACGAAAGGCAGATTTTAACACATCTCCTAAACCGTGTCCTCGCTGTCGAGCAACCCCTCGGTACACTGGATACATGACTTACGAGACGTGAGAGAACCGTTTTCGAAAATGGAGTTTCACCGTGACTTTTCCTTTGGTGAATGGAATATTTTGTCCCAGATCTCCTTTTATAGCAATGTTGACCGTGTCCAAATACGACTTGCTGACAGGCAAATAGTGAGGATGTACAAATTCGCGTTGAACGTGGTAAGTGTTTCCACCTTCCTCGTCAGTGGCCGTGGCAGAATTTACTTTGAAAGGAATGACACGCAGTAACGGCACGGAGGTGTGTCCCACCACGTTGTACTCCACCACATCGGAGTACACGAAGATCAAATTCAGTCTTTGGTTCAGTTCTACCGGGAAACGAAAGTACCTCGCAAAATGTCCGTTGTTGTCAATGTCTGCTAAGTGAATCTTTTTGGTCTGCTTATCCGTGACCATATTGAGGTCTCCACCCAAAATGTCATACAATTCAGGGCAAAATTTAATACGTATACTTTTTTCCTCACTTTCAAATTTGATGAGTAGACGGTGAGACAGTTTGTGGTACTCAATGGTGACACGTTGTTTTAGTCCGGTCAGAACGTTGTCAAATGCTGCATAGAATTTGTCAGCGATGGCCTCTACCAGATGTTGACCACTAAAATAATGGCCTGAGTTAATTTTAAAGTGATAAATGTAAAAAGGAGGAGAAGTGTCACTCCTGCTGCGGGGTATTGCGGTCTTGGGAAGTGATTTATGTTGAGAAGTGGTCGTCATGGTTTGCTGCACTGTTGGGTCCAGAATTTCGACGTCAAAAGTGCTTTGAGTTTCAGTGATGTTTTTGATTTGTGTTGGGTAAATCATTTCTACCAAAGCCACTTCCCAATGGGCTTCGTGATCTAATGGGATGGCCTGAGGTAATTTGGCCGTGTAACAACACAACGTGTTGTGGGGAAACACCTCCATGTAACTGTCACTGGGTAAGGTTAAGTAAAATTGGTTTTGGTGACTCATAATTCCAGAGTTCTGTGGCTGTCCGAGGGGTTACTGGACGTCAGAGGCGTGTCTCCGCCCAAAATGGGGTTCTGGTTGTGGTTGTTGTTGGAGTGGTGACTGGCACTGGCACTGGACACAAGGTTCCCGTGGTTGCCGTTGGAAGAGAATTTCAGGGAGGGATTGGGAAGCAGGTAACCGATGCAACTGCTCAATAAAATGGTCCACAATTGTTTGTCTCCTTGTTGCAAACTCAAATTGGCAATGCCTGCCCCGATGACACAATACACCATGAGGATTTGGCAGAAAAAGACGATTTGCGTTTTAGGCACACGTTCTCCACACCACACCCACAAGGGTTGTTTTTGTAAATCTTGCACAGAAGAACTAGGTGAAGGAGTGGTCGACGTAGCTGCGTCTGTGTGAAAGGGCATGATGGTCACTTCTTTTTATAGTCGATGACTTGCGAAGCGTCGATCCAAGAATCAAAACTGGGTGGATATCCTTTCCAACGTACTCTGACTTCTTTGACACGTCGTTTGCCCACTTTACGGGTTCTGCGTTCGAGAATGCTTTCGATGTCGTACACGTCGTCTTCTTTTTTGGTGACACGTTGTAACTCGGGCAAATAAAACGTTCCTTTGAGCACTTCTCCGTTCATGTCTTCCAATTTATAGACGGCAGGATGATGGCCATGCACTCGTCCAGTGACACGAAACAATTCGGTCGTCCAGTTACGTAAGTAACCTTTGTCTAAAGTGCGTTTGGTTTTGCAAATGCGCACCCAATCTCCTACGGCCAACTCTCCACTTTTCTTGGGGACAGCCCTCGTCGGGGACGTACCAAACAGGCGCTCAAACACCAACACTTCGATCTCGGGAGTCACTTCTTGCGGGGCACGTCCTATGCTTCGATGGTAAGATTGGTTGTACGCTTGCACCAGGTGCGGTAAGATGTCGATGTACTTCAGAGTGTGGTGATGCGTAAAATATTTCCACATGCGTTCTTTCAAAGTGCGTTGAAAACGTTCCACGATGCTGGCTTTGGTTTCGGGATTCTCCGTGGTAAAAAAATGAATGTCACATTTCTTTAATTCTTTTTGGAAAGCTTGGTTCAGAAATTCGGTGCCTTTGTCTGTTTGCCATCGAAGAGGGTGACGGCCACTTTGTTTCAACACTCGTTGCAGGGCTCGCACTAACTCGCTGCTCGATTTGGAAGTCAAGGGCACGACCCACGCAAATTTGGAAAAGACGTCGATGACACAAAACAAATATTTGTAGCCACGATTGTGGCTGGCCAAATGAGAGACATCGGCTAAATCGGCTTGCCATTGATGATCGATGCCTTCCACTCGGGTGCGACTTCTGGCAAACTTCGTCGAATGGGTTTGTGTAAAGTGTAGGTAGCTTGTTCTTGTAACCATCGTTGCACTTGAGGAAAACGGAAACTTTTCAATCGAGTTTTGGCAGCACGATACAATTTTTGAACTCCTGCGTAACCTGCAGGATGAGAGGGATCGTAGTAAATGCTGGCTAAGACTTTTTCCATTTTTTTTTGTGTTTGTGTGTTAATAAGACACCCACTCTTGGAGGATGCTACTCTTTTTCTCTTGGGGTACTTTCTTGGATTGCAATGCTTTGCGTGTGCGACCGGCAATAGGTGTTGAAGAGGAGGATGTCTGAGCGGGGGATATCGGTTCTTGTTTCACTTCTGTCTTCACTTCTGTCTTCACTTTCTTTTTCTCTTGTGATGAAGAAGGGGTGGCCATCATCTTTTTAATCCATCCAATTCTGGAGGTAGGTGGTGTTGTTAACTTGCGTACTTTTTCTGGTGGAGTTTGAAACCCTTCTTCTTCTTCTTCTTCTCCTTTTTCTGTCTTGGTCACTGGTAGTGGTGGTACTGGTACTGGTACTGGTGATGGTGCGGGACTTTTCATCAAGGTCTTAAAATCTTTCAGAGTGGGTAGAGCTGTTTCGTGTAAAGCTTTCTGGTGAAAGAGTTGCAGTCGTTGCAAGAGTTGACCGTACTTTTGCGATTTTTCTGTTTCGGACAAATCTTGGCGATCCATCAAGGACTGCAGTTCGTGTTGTAACTGGGACATCTCGCTCAAATGAGGATTGGGAGGTAAATACGGGGTGCGTTGTTCTTGCCAACGATGGTATTCCATCCATCGTTTGTAAGGCACTAAAGCTAGTTTTCGTCCTTCCATGGGGTTGTCAGGGGTCGATTCTGAGATCTTGGGACTTCCGAGGGTCTTTTTATCTTGCTCCCACCAGTCCTCCCAACATGGTTCCCAAGACTCCTTTCAGTAAGGGACCTAACAAGAGGGGTAAAATGCCTCCACGTTGGACCAACATCTTCTTCTTTTGACGAATGGGAATTTTCTTTCGAACAATTTGGCGAAGAACGTAACGATGTTTACCTAAGCATTGTTTCTGGTGTTTGGACAAAGGGATCGTGCCTTTCAAGACGTTCAAACAACATTCGCACACGGTATCGATGACCTCTTTGGAGGCCGATTGAATGAGTTTTTTTCGTAGGGGTGGAGAAGCTTTGGACAGGACAGATAACATGTCCCCATGTTTAACTAAACGAGGAGGCAGACCTTTTCTTTTCTTTCCTTGGGGCTGTTTAGAAGAGGGATGTTTTCTGGAGGGTGACATCTTTGAGTCTTCAGCACCAAAAACACTGATACCCCTACTTGGTCACAGACCTTTTTTATACTGGAACGCGTCGCCACTGATTGTCTTTACGTCGTATCAGTTTGAGGACAGGCATGACACGTCGTGCAGGGGTACGTAACGGACTAAATCGAGCCAGTTCTTGCTTGGACAAATCCAGTAAACTTTGTAACATGCCCGATTTTTCTTGGACTTTGATTTTGGGAGAAGGTACTTTTTGAGCAGCAGCCACTGCCGCTAAATTGGAGGGTCCTGCCACTGGGGAAGTTCTTTTTTGGGGTCATCCACGGAGATGTTCTTGGTGTAATCAACGTCTCCAAGAACTCTTCAGTTCTTGGTGTCATCAACGGAGAAGTGGATGAACGTGAGGCTGCCGGAGACGCAGTCACCGCTGTGGCAGGTCGTGGTTTGCGAGTGTAAAGTTGCGTCCTGGCCGAAGTGCCTCTCTTGCGACTAGTTTTCTTCTGTGGACTTTTCTTTTTCTGGGGGCTTCTTTTCTTTTTCCGGGGTGCCGTCTGGTAAGAGGAGGGTCCCGCCACTGGAGAAGTTCTCCTTGGGGACCTGGTCTTTTTCTTCGTCTTGGAGCTTCGTTTGACTTTTTTCTTGGGGAGAAGTTTGGGGGCATTAGGATCCCATCTTAAGAGAGAGCGAATGATGACCCCTCCTAGAGTACCGCTCCCTCCAGGTTTCAAAATGATTTGTTTTTTGGTTTGAGTGTCGATGCGGAGATCGGCCAGTTGGACCAAAGCGACTTTGTTTCGATCGAAAAAGCGTTTGGTTTGATGAGGAATCTGAATGATCCCTTGGAGTAATTGACGTGCCGTCACCGTGAACCATCGTAAGACTTCTTTGAGACTAGCTTCTAAGACACGAGCTCGTGTTTGTGGATTTTTTTCTCGACTGATGCCATACAAGGCACGAGTCAATTTGACGGGAAGATGCGACTGAAGGGACGTCATGTTCAAAATATGTGTGAGACAGACGAAAAGGGTCTGAGGTTTTTATAGATTTTTTTGTGGAATGAAATGAAGTCGAGGACGGAGACGTGTACAGGACAGGCTCTCCGTCTTGGCACCAGTGGTGAAACAAGTGGGTACGAAATCGCAAATCCTCGGGGGTCGTAGGTTTCAAATCGACGAGCAAATAGGCGTGTGGCGTTTGAGTGGCATCGTCGTACGCCTGAGTCAGCCAAGGCGTTCCTAACTGTTTGGCTAAGACTTGCACTTGCGATTTATCTCGAGGGCTTTTAAACAAGACCACGTAATGCGCATTGAGACTGATGGTGCGATGGGCTTTACTTTGTTGAAACAAATTTTGGGTGATGTAGACGACACTGGCATTACGGTGATGCCCTTTGCGCGTGAGCCACAGTTTAATTTCTTCTTCGTCTTCTCCTAACATGTCGTCAAAAATGACCAAATGGGTTTGACGGGAGTCAGAGACGATTCCGTCGTCTTCTTTAGGAATGCCTTCCACAAAAACGATGGAATCGCCTTGACTTTCTCGCAAGAGCTGTACGCCGATTGCCACTCTTTGTAACACCACACGATCCGCTGAGGGGGTCGATCGATCAAATGATGTTGATGTTCGATCAAACGTTTGACGAATTCGGTTTTGCCTGAACCGCTAGGTCCAGCAATGAGCATACTAAAGGGATGGCGAAGATACAAAGCCTCCCAACTGGCACGATCTAAGTGTTCGTCGATGACTTTGACAGTAGAGGAAGAGGGAGCAGAGACAGCAGAGGTAGCCATAGTGTCTGGAATGTCACTTGTGACACGAAAACAAACAAGACGAGAGTTTATATACCTTTTTTCAGAACACGTTTATTGAATGTTTCAAACATGAATACGAAAGACAAAACAAAATACATAAAAGCCAAAGGCTTAAGTACAAGGATAAAAGGCACATGATAACCATTAACGTGGAGTAAACACAAGTGTCTGTACAACATGTTTTGGGTAATGTTCTGACCAGTTCTATAGGGGGTAAGGTCACACAAGTGTCCTCCCGAAAGGGTCTTTCAGGCCTGTCCACGACAGTCCTGTCCTGGGTGACGGGTTCTTCTGGCACCGTCACTAACACAGGTTGAAAAGTCGCAAGGCTCACAATCACATTCCACTTCAGAAGCCCCACACTTGAATTGTACCTGTCTAAACTTGTTTTGTGTTTCTCAGAAAGTATTCATCTTGTTCGCTCGGTCTTTGTAGTCACAATGAACTATCGATCTTGACCGTAGCCCCTTTTTATACTAGTCGCAATGCAGTCTCCAGCTTGTACAATTTTCCTTTTTTATGTTTTTTATGTCTTGTTTTGGAAGGTACCGTCTCTAAGGTACCGTCAACATTGTACCGTAATGTCATGGGTGGAAAGGCCATAGAAAGGTAAGGGCAGTGCGGAGACCATCGAGTATGTTCCAGAATAGCTGAATCTTTGTACATACATAGATCCATTCGTAACTTCAGGCCACAAGCGAAACACTTTACTTCGTATCCCAATCCTGACTCAGGTCCCAAGTAGACAAATCCTGTTCTAGCTAAAACATGCGAAGAAGGTAATCCTTCCCTATCCGTAGGCCATTTCTGAAACGTGTCCAATCGACGGGCACAATCACAATAGTCAGGTAAGAAGACTGGAAAATGGTAGGGTTTGAACTTGGAGTTCTCATCGGGTTTCTCACTCCATTCTTGCTGTGGCGAAGTCATCCTTCTGGTGGGTGGCTATCCGCTTACAACCAAAGTTTTATACCAACGTGTCCATACGGCAATGTAAAGTGGTTGGGTAGTCGCACTCGCTTCTGGTACACGATTTGATAGACTTTTTCCAAGGGCCGACTGACGATGTGGTGAATGGGTAAACGTACAATCTTCTTCGGTTGATAGGTGGTCACTTTAAAGTTTGCATCCTCTCCCGATTGCAAGTCTTCTTTCAATACCCCAAAGTTCACCATACGACTGGTACGATAATTCAGAGTCAGTCGTTTCACTTTGCACGTCGTGTGCACTTCTCCTTGTGGGTCCCGGTATTCGTAGGCGTAATTTTTGGGACCGCCACTGACGAAACTTAGAATCTTGTCGTCGGGATGTTCGTCTGTCCAGGCTCCTAAACGGCCTCCTTCGATGTCAGGGTGATGTTGACTCGGGTGATGGATGTAAATGCAACTGTCCGTGTCAAAGTACAGGACACGTTCCCCTAACAGTTCTAAAGCTTCGTACAATTTTAAGCGAGCATGAGCTGTCACGTAAACCGCAATGATGACATTTCCAAAAGGGTCGTCTTGTACAAAGTCCAGATCTTCTTCGTAATTGACCAAGATCAAATCCTCGCGAACGACGTCCACGTGTTTCATGTATTTGGTTTTGTCGTGAATCATCTGAAAGTAGCGGGAAGGTTCTGTCAAATATTCCGTCTTGGGTAAACACGGTCGTTGTGCCATTTTACCCCACAAGCAATTTAACGTCACTTTGGCAAACGATCGCCTGCCTTCGTTTTTCTCGATGTGATCTAAAGTGATGCCTTCTTGTTCATAGTATTTCTCTTTGAATGTCTTTTCGTCTTCGGATGTGTGACACCAGGAAGGAAAGCCGCTGGCTTCTTGCTTCAGTTTCAAAAAGGCATCCACGTAGTCGGCGAAAATGCCTTTCTGCGTGGGGACACCATTGTGGTATTCTTCTGTCTTGGGAAAGTGACAAATTTCGTACACTTCTAACAGTTGGTGTCCCATGTCCATAGCTTTGAACAATTCCACGCTGACCCACGTCCCCGTCAAGGCCCGTTCTTCCTGGGTGTGATGGCAAGGTTGGTCTTGGTTGCACGTTTCGGCACAAGTACGGCACAAAGGAAACATCAGTTTGCCTTGGCAATGGTGAGGTAAGACGGGATGGTACAAGTCCGTGGGCGGTAAAACTTTGCACTTGATCAGACCTTCGTATTGTCGAATGTTTTTCAGGTCGATGTGTTCCGTCAGGAATAGCGGGTGCCCTGGAGGAAAGTGACAATATCTGCACACGTAGGGATACAGCGAACACACGTCCAAGTATTTGATTTCTTCTCCTTTCTCTTCGTCGGCTTGGTACAGCAAACAGGTGGCATTGGTCCTTCCTCCGTACAAACTATCCCTCGGGTTCAGCGGGTCCATGAACTGGTAACTTTCCACGAGGTGTTTAAACTCGGGATCGGTTTTCATACGGTGATCGTACTCGTGTTCCCACATTTCCACCACTTGGTATCCTTCCTGTTCCAACTTTAGGCGCCGCTGACAAGTGTCCTGGTACAAGTCTTCCATGGTTCGTTGTAGAAACTGATTTTTAGTGCTACGATCAGGGTAACAGACGGGACATCCGTGAAATAAGCAACCGTTAAACTCGTACACGATCTTGGGGTTTTCTAAGTCCCAGCCATCGACCGAATGCGTTCCGATGGTCTTTTCGCCTCCTCCGTTGCGGGCATGCTGAATCCACTTGTCTTCCTTGTCGCACAAGTAATGTAACCAACGTAGGGCTTTGACCGAGTATTGACGTTTGACATAGTGGGTCGTTTGAGGACTGATGACAGCCACGGTGTTTTCAGGCATGAATCGTTGTCGATACACTAAGGAACACGCTTTGGCAATGGTGCAAGCTTCTTTCAAAGGATCGACCCCTCCGTGTTCCATGAACAGTTCACGAAATTTTCCACAGCAACGTCGTAAAATGTCCACGTCGGAACGACAATACTTTAGCATTTCTTCCTGAAAGTCGAAAGGGTCGGAGGCGTGAGTCTGGTACCAAGCGTAGAAAGCTTCTCGTTGTTCGGTACGCATGTTGTCGGGGTCGTAATAGTGAGCCTCAGGCAAATGGGGTAGAACGGCGTGTTGATTGGCTTCCGTATTGAAAAAGTGTGGAAAGTACCCTTTAGCCATTTCTGTCATTCCAAATGTTTTAGGCATTCGACTCAAAGGCATGGCCAAGTAACTCATCGAATCTTTAAACTGCACTTGTCCCACTTGCATGAAAATGATTTTGGCTCCGTTCAAAGTGACTTTAGGACGTTCGGTGCCTTGTTCCGTATAGTATCTGAGAAGAAACTGTCCATCGTATCCGGAGAAACTGTGAGCCATCACCGTGGCATGACGATGACAATCTCCGTAACGTTCGATATCCTCTTGGCTCCACGTCTTGTCGATGGGATCTAAGACCCATTGGGCAAAATCGGCTAACGTGTTCGGTCCTCGAAAGATTTTTTCACGCCCTCCGGGAATCTTGCTGCAGTGAGGGCAATGACTGAAGATAGGTTCTTGAATGCACTTCTCGCACGCTCGATGAGCCACGCAGAAATTGGGAATGTGAATGCCAGTCTCTTGCATGCATTCGAAATCGAAAAAGATGAAATTGCCTTTCTTCTTGTGACCGTCCTCTTTCTCTGGTGGGGATTGGTATTTTTGCACGTAGCATTCGTGTTGCAGGTCCACGATGTTATGACAAATGTGACATTTTTTTTTCCTGAACATACGTGTGTCTTGGTACTGTTGGTACGTAGGCCTTGTCGACACGTAGGGCACAATCTCAGCAGTTGACAAGCACATTTCTGCTGTGAACCTTGCGTCTTCAGATGTTGTTGGTAACAGGCAGGGCTGAGAAACGTGCGCAGACAAGCAGGACAATGTACTCTTTCTTGTCATTCGCTCAGACAGGGTGGAGAGGCCAAACATCCTGGGCATTTCCATCCGCAATGTTTGTGTTGCTCTCGATTGTTATAGCCATAGTCACATTTCTCACAGTAATAACTGTATCCCAGGAATCCTGTGATGGTGGTAATGGTATCGAAATGGTCATCGTGATAATAGACATGAATGTATTTTCCGTCCTTAAAGTCTTTCCCTCGAAACAACAGAGGTCCGCACATTTCTTGAGGGTGCACTTTCAAGGTGTATCGTGGAGCTAGGACATCTTGCAATTTCTGCATCTCAGGAATGCCACAGGGTGTGTCTTTGGACAGTCCGGCTTTTTGTATCAGGAGTTCTGCTTCGTTTCGATGTTTGGTTCGGTCGGATCGTTGAATAGTTTTCCAGGCTCTTTTCCATTCTACCGTGTCGTTCTTGTTGGCATAGGTTCGTCCCACAACGATGGCTCGGGCTAAACACATCTGGTCTTGAGAATTGTGAATTTGGACGAGACTCTTTTTGGTGTTGCGAAGGTCGTTCACCAATAACACCTTATTGCGTTGTCCGGTCCCTTGAGAAGGAGAGACGTGGACCATTTTCAGTGTGGCTTTACCATCGGTGATGTCAAACTGGTCATTAGATTGTTGTACGTGTTGAATCTAGTCCATGACTTTGGAAGGGGTTAGTTCTGCGGGTCTGCTAAACTCGATCCAAACAGGGGATTTCAAGCTGTCGTGATCTATGGATAGTGTCAAGCGATCGTCTTCTTTGGGTTGACATTGTCGCTTGAGTGCGGTGAGCAAAGAATCCCACATCTCGGTGATAAACCCTTCTGCTTTCTCCAATGGTACGTCGGACTTGAAATCTTTAAACTTCACTGTGTAGGTGTAAGCCGCGGTTCTAAATTTTCTAGAGGAGCGCTTTTCCGTCTCTCGAATGGAATAGTACTTTTCAGGGTTGACTAAGGGTGGTGAACTTTGTTTAGAGGGTTCGGATTCTGGTTCACTCATGTCCTCTTCAAAATCACTGGCATGAATTTGTGTCAAGACTTCAGCTCTGGTACGAGGCGATAGATCACGTTTCTGCCTCTTACTTTCTTCTTCTTTCTTCTCGAATGAATAGGATCGTTTCATCTTGAGTGCAGAACGTCAAATGACTCAAGTTTAAACACCATAGACTAATTTATAGTCATGGCAAACCAGCGTATATAAAAAGGGTGTGTGTCTTGTCCTTTCACTATTCATTTCACTCTCAAACCGAGCACAACGATGGAAGAGACTACCCAGATGGAACGTTTCATCAGAGCTTTGCGAGGGGTCATTAGAAAATTCTCTTCAGACCAGCCGACGGACTACTCTCCTTCCTTTCGAGATAAAAGTCAAGATACTTGCTATATCTGTCAGAAGAAAGGGCATTGGTCTTCAGAGTGTCCAGATCGTCAAAAAAGAACAAAAACAGGGGCTAGAAAAGACAAAAGTCAAGATACCTGTTATTATTGTCAAGAAAAAGGACATTGGTCTCCAGATTGCCCAAAAAAGAAACAAGAGGAGTCGGAAGAAAAGAGGGATTCTTCAGAAGAAGAGAGAGATTCTTCAGAGGAAGAAAGCAGCCAGATGAAGAAAAAGAAACAGGAGAAGAAAAGAAGAAGGGAAGAAAGTGAGGAGGAAGAAGAGGAAAAGACTGTGACGGTGAAGAAATTAAAAGAAAAGAGAGAGTAAAAAAAGAAACCGAAGAAGTGAATGTAATTTATAAAGTGTTCTGTTGTGAATTGTGAATTGGATTGTAACTATGGAGAAAAGAATACATTAATGATATAAGGTAAGTGTCTTTGAGTTTTGATTTTAAATAAGAAGCTACACTCACGCACTCATACACAGACATGTACTATAAGGGTAAAATGGGTTTTTTTTGGTTGATTTTTGAGTTATTGGCAAATTGAAAGGCTATCTCTTTTCGAGAGAAGTGGGTGGCCCTGAAAAGGACCTTTTTTGGTGTAGGGGTGAGTTTAAGCAATCAACTTTAACTGCCTTAAGCCTTTGCCACGGCCGAGGCCTACTTCTGATGATGATGATTGGGTTGAAATCCCTAAGGGTGGTACGATAGGCTTAGTCACAGGGTTGGCGTGTTTAGCTCGGGAAGGTCGTATTCTCTTCGGTCGTGATAAAGAAGTCTGATACATTTGTTTCAGACTTCTTAACTCAGCTAAAATGTCCAACAGTACCGTGACCGTTTGATTTTCACCCTCTTGTTTCTTTGCTGCTACTTCTTCTTCTTGTTGTTTTTTTCTTACCTCTTCTTGTTGCTGTTGCTGTTGCTGTAGGAGAAAAGCTTGTTCCGCTTCCTTTTGTCGTTGCATAAATTTCTCCAATTCTTCTTTCTGTCTCTGTCTAAAATTCTCCACTTGCGGTAATGAAGAATGAGACGAAGTTTCCGGAACAAATTCTTGCGAGGTAAGAAAATCCACAAAATCCCAATGTACCTCTTCTGAAAATAAGTCCGGGTTCCCTTGGGCGGTCTCCACTGCTGGTGCACCCCAATGGATCGTTTTCTGAGTTTCCGTCATGTTGAATCACTGTCGCATAGATTGACAGCACACAGGCGCTAGCGAATCTATTTAGACCACATGACGTCACAGACTGCTCTCTTCGGATTGGATGCGGACTGACTGAATTTTGTAACACGTGTTCGGATTGGTGAATGAACTCAATCCGTTTCAATCCTTCCTCTACCTATAAATAAGCGCAGTTCACTGCATTGATTCACCTGTTCTCGTCGCCTCACGATGTGGACCACAGTTGAATCATCCACCCTTGTGTCTTCAATGATGTTTAGGACGGACATGCTCATGTATGTCCGGTCCAAGTGGACTGTTGTTGATAGGACAGATACTAGTCTATGGATGAGAAGAGTTTACATAGAAAGACAAGGATGCCTCAAGAGGGTACTTGTGTATGGACCTGCAGTTAGAAGGAGTTTAAGAAGAAGAAGATGTGACAGATGCCGTCTATGTTAATATTAACATAAAACCAAAGGCCCTTTTCAGGGCCACCCACATTTCTCGAAAAGAGATAGCCTTTCGATTGCCTACCCCTTTTTTATTTTTTATTTTTTTTAAAAAAAAATCCCATGTTCAATTCCCCTTGTCCTTAAAGTAGTTTTTTTTTCTAACATGTTCAATTCCCCTTTGTCCCTAGACAAACCCAAACTCTATTCCCATGTTCAATTCCCCTTGTCCCTAGACAGACCCAAACTCTATTCCCCATGTTCAATTGCCTTTGTCCCTAGAATCGATATTTTTTTTTTCCTTTCTCCAATGTTAAATTCCATTGTCGCTAATCTTACCCAGGGTTTTTTGCCCATGTTAAATTTCCATTGTCGCTAATCTTACCCAGGGTGGTTAATGTTAAATTTCCATTGTCGCTAATCTTACCCAGGGGGTGTTTTTAATGCTAATTCCCATTGTTGCTAATCTCACCCCATTCACTACTTACGATACTGCGTTGATTTGACAAGATTCCATCAGAGACGAGGTGAGGATTTGGGGTGGGTGGGTCTAGAGGCAACGTTCTTTTGAGGTGCGCCTATAGAGTTTTTATGTCAGTTGCCAACCTTCCTCATCCCCTCACCCCATCCGAAATATAAGGTTTGTTTTGAAGAATTGACTCCAGTATAATAATATGGCTTCCCCTTTGCCTGGCATTCAGGGGCATTTACCCTCTCGCGCCACCATTGAACCTCACGTTCGTTTTTTAGTACCTGGAAATAATGAGAAATATTATATTGTATACATTTCAAAATGTTACACTTAAATCTAAGACGAAAGCTAAGACGAAACGTAATATTTCACATGGTCCGAATCCTGCTGGTGAAATCTCCCCGTTTACATCCAATGGTACCTGTGCGACGACAGCGATACAAATAAAAATAGCTATAGGTTCAAGTCCACTAATGAGTACAGTTTACACATACGGTGGCTTCTTCTGAACCCCCACCCCTCCGTAATTATTCTCAGCCAATCAGCGACCTTCATTCTTTATACGCTGACAAGTTATTAAAGTTGCACCGTCTCTAAGTGACACGAAAATACTCTGTAAAAATAATGCAGAAATGCAAATGATTTAATTTAAAGTTGCGGATCATACAGTTTTAACAGCGGTTTTTTGCTTTCTTTCGATTCACACTTCAATTGTTAATTCTTAATTATTCACTTTCATTTCGAGTATCATACATCAATATTTCATAGAAGCTGATTATTTACACTCTCCGATAATGCATACGGCAAAATCAAAGTAGGTGGACATTTTAGGACGATACCAACCTAAGTGGTGAGCATAGAGGATTGCACTTTAAATTGAAAATATATGGACTGGATTCTTTTCTGGTCGACTTCAAAAAGTGTTACTTAATACCTCTGAAGCAACGAACAAGCCTGTGTTTGTTGGATTTACTCAAGGATCTGTTCTAGGGCCACTATTATTCCTTATATATTTCGATGACATTGCTGATAATCTGATGAGTGTCACAAGACATTTTGCTGGTGATAGTTCATTAGCTTACTCCTCATCTAATACCAATAATATCGATTATGTGATAAACTCTGATGTTAAAACTATAGACCAATGGTCAAAACAATGACCAGTAAGTTTAACCTTTCAAAGACTGAAATTATGTTTGTCTTCAAGAAATTAGACCCAGGTTTTGCTCGAGTTTGAGTTTCAAAATGACTTTCTAAATTTTATTCAGCATTACAAACACCTTAGTAACTAACTCTGGTAGATTTCGAAAGATATTGAAAATATCTGACCACATTCATCCAATATACTAAATGTTTTGAGGTCCAGTAAATACAATCTAGGTAGAAGGACATTAAAAAGATTTTTCTCGCTTATAAACGCCCTTTCCTAGAGTATGCCGATATAATGTGGGATAATTGCGTTTCGCTGATTTATTAAGACCATAATGACCACAACATGAACCTGGAAGAAATGTAACTGGACTTACTAACAATATTTACAAAGAAATTTGCCAGCTCCCATTATAGGAAAGAAGTAAATATCATAAATTCTCTACCAAACACAGAATTGTATAAGGTTCTTCTTCCTCTTACCTCCAAGATCTCGTACCTCCGTTAGTTGGACACACAACACAATATAATTCGAGAAATATAAATAATTTAAAAAAAATAATACTAGACTAGAAATCTCCGAAATTAAAGGTCTGGAACACTCAGATGGACCCAGTATAACATTAAACTGATTATGTAAACGTAAAATTTCAGCATTGCATAATGATGTCTCATTATCTTATTATACTGGTTAAAGGAAATAATCAATTATTGGATGTCGTGCAATGCGATGACATAATAAGAGTTGCACGTGTTCTAAAGACCCCAAACCCCCAAAATAAATAAATAAAACCAAACAAAACCAAACAAAATAACTACACCCCCAAAAACATAAAAAGACATACCCGAAAAAATCCCCCCCAAAATCAAAAGCAGTCTTTCCCGATATTCGTTCTGAAAGATCTTTTACTTTTAATATTACTATACCTTTTACAAGATTTAGTAGTATTACCTTTTAGAACAAAAAATTATATCTAATTTAATCTGAGCTATTTATTGTTCGATAATAACAGATACAACGTTGTCTGGTTGGCTGATAATTAAAATTAAAATTAAAATTAAATTTGCATGGACCGAATATGCAAGGTAATGACTTTGTTATAGGCCCACTCTGGAATGGGCCAAACGTGACAGTCATGATTTCTAAATCAAATATGTATGTACCGAATCTTATGATCTGAATTTTTTGTGGGCCGACTCAGGCCGGGTATGTTATGGACATTGAACTCCAAACACGTATTCTGTATAAACAAACTTTGAAGAAAAAAAAAAGATATCAGCATTCTTATCAAAATCAGTAATTCTTTATCATTAAAAACTGACTGTTTGATATAAGGTATCGAAAGTTATTTTTGGCTTTTCTAGCTTTAAAGTCGGTCCGGAGCAATGCATTGTTTACAAATTCGCATTAAATTGCGCCTTGTTTGAGCAGTGACAAAATACGGAAAATCGATAGTTTTGGTATATGTTGAATTAGTGTTGAACTTATTCCAGTGTCTTAATACACGTATTCATTAATCAGTGAAAAGAAGTAATTTAACTTTATAGGATTACAGAATGCAAGATTGCATATTTAAAATATAGCAATTTAAAAAGGGCATTTGTCACAAATATTCGGTGTTATATAATTTCGCGACTCCCCCCCCCCCCCGCATTGATCTCTAATAATATGTTCATTTTTGGTGTGTTTACTCAATTTAGAAATTTTCAGCTTTCATTGAGCAGTAGCAATAAAAGAATGCTATTTTTGGGGAAGAATGTTATCCTAGACAGTGCTCAAAGAAATTCTTTTAGAAGACAGGCTCAGGGCTGGTGATTTAAAAATAAAATCACAAGCCCTGGCTTTAATTCCACAAGCCTGGAATCCAATTTCCACATGCCCAGAATTTCCGTTTTTTAATATTATTTGTCACACAACGTTGCAGTTACTACTGTTCAAATATAAATTCAATAGGGGGTTTGAAGGTAATGCAAGTGTCGTTTGTGTTCATCACTACACTCTGCCCTACAACGTAAGACACATCACCCGATATTTTTGTTCTCGGGGTGATGGGTCTTACAGCCTGACTAACGGCGCTGTGTAGCATGTTTTGATGTCGACTAACAGTGTAACGAAAGTCAATTTTTCAGGAATATCGCACACAACTGGCAACCATTTAAGTTAACGATGCTTTTCTACAAAGTAAAGTTATAATGTTTTTGCCAGACTTTACTTACTCTGATGTCTTTTCCCTAATCAATTCAAATTCTCACAAAACAAATGAACCTGTTTTCAAGTTTCATTGGCCTACATTTCACTTGGCTGGAAAGCGATGAAAGTCGATAATGCTGAAATCGGGTTAAGTTGAAATATTATTTTTTATATTATTCCTATTGGAGCTGTAAGCAATGTTTCATTTCATTAAAGAAACATATCCACCACATGAACCTACCTATGGTAAACATACTGCAGCATACCTCGACTACTGTCGCATTGCAACAAATTCAAATGTATGTCAGCAGAACATGAAAATACGTCCATTTGCTAGTGTCATATTTTCATTCTGCCAGGATAAAGATAGCACTGTAAGTATATTAATTACACAACAATTAGTGGAAGAGTGTCGATATAGGCGGCCAAGTGTGTGAGAACAGGCTATACAAGGCCATAACTTGGATAGTGAGACATAGCATTAAAATAAAAACTACATGTGCTATGTCTAACATTGTAGGACTACACTACACTCACTAGAGACGGGAAGCTCCTAATGTTAAAACTTCTCTGAGCGAATCCTGGCCAGAATCAGGTTGATTTATGTTGATATGTTTGCAGTATGTACAAAGAATTATTTGCCTCCTCCCCCTTTTTTTTCTGCTGGAAATTTGTTTGGGAAAAACTCCTTCAAGCAGGACTTCTGAACTTGTTTTGTTGGGCTTTGCTGTTATCTAATTGCTACCCAAATGGGCTTTAAAAGTGATTCACACTTAATCACTATTCTGACAGTTTAAGTAATCATACTTTGCATTTTATATATGCATTAAAATCCAACTTCAATCAAACATTTCCACTTTTCACAATCCTGTCAAAAATCTATAATAAAAATGGCTTAAACTTTCTTATTCATAGCAATAATTTGTAATAACTTTTGTTCTCCTACATGTATCTTGCATCTCTCTGATTCACCTATATTGGGTTGTTCTACATTCTGATCGTACCTATGCAAATTAGCACAATTGGCTCACCCACTGCAGTCTTCAAACATGTCTCACATTGTCAGCCAAGTAAGTAATATGTGAAACAGTAGACTATACCTTACCTCTTCACCAGTTGATAGCTGCTGTTTGAATTGCCCAAAGGATAGTTTTACATCAGCTCCAATCATGACTGTTTACCGTCTATACATACTACTACATGTACATGTAACAATCAGTGCTGTTTTGATCTGTTTTCGATGATTACTGAAAATTAACACGACAGTGTCGGGGTTTGGGAGTATTACAAAATTGTGTTTTAACATGACACATTGTGTTACAGTTTGATTAAAATCAGATCTCCACTTCATGTAGGATAGTGTTAACCTGATTTTAATCAGACTGTGCCACATTATGGCAGGCCTGTCAGTATCTTGAAAATACATTTCTTCATTTCATTAGTGCAATCAAATTTTCTCTGGCAAATTCAATTATTTTGTTTTTGATAACCCCGAAGGGCACCTCTCCTAGAATATAGGATAGGCCTGATCTTAAATTTGAGGGACCTTGGACATCAGGTTATCAGATTTTTTTAGCACTGATAGATCTCTTGTATCCATCACGATTTGAGATTTTTAACTGTCCTATGGACTGGTCCTATCTTATAAACGCAATGTAGGTTTGAAGCCCTTGTGAAGAAATTGTGGAATAATTTGTAAACAATGTTATTTTATGAAAAGTTCTTTCACATTTCAAACTCTTCATGGGTGCAAACATTTGTTTCTGAGAGTTTATTAATAAAAACATCATTTTGTTTACCTCTTGTTCCTATCAGTTTGCTTTGCTTTTTTTAATGATTGATTCTAAAGAAGTCATATCATTTCCTCTGTTATAGGCTTTTGCTGTTAGGCTTTCCATCAACTGTAGCCATTGTGACTTTGTGTTTCTTTGTGGTTTCTTTTCTCTCTGGTTTATTAGATTTGTTCAGTAACACACTAACCTGGTGTTATTTTGTGGAGAGCTGATGGCATCATTGGTGTTGATAACTTTGTTGCTTTGATGATGGAATACTGTAGCTGGTATTAGTCATTCACATTTTATAATCAACAGATCAAAAAGTTGTTTTCAAACATTATCAAAGATTTGCATCAGATTTGAGTTGTAGTCTGTTCATACTATCTCACATGGCATGCATAAGTTGTAATCTCTCTATGCTATTTGCATATATTCTCACATGAATTTTACCCCTTCATTACTGTATATCTTATGAAAGAGTCCAAAACATCAGAGTTCAAGTGATTGAAGGACATCACTAGTGTGTGGCAGTAATGCAGCAAGAATCGTGTCTGGTTGTTTTTCCCATTCAGTGATGGACAAAGATGCATGTGGTCTGTATTCCTCATACAAGAAAAGCAGCTGCTGAGATGGATAACACCCTTGTACATAGTTGATGAAATGTTCCAGAGCTCAAAACAAATTTCTTAGATACATGCCCAGGGGTGGTGACTTAAAAAAATCACAAGCCAGACTAAAATTTCACAAGCTCAGGCTATCAATTTCTATATACCCAAAATTGCCACTTTTTTAAATAATATTTGTCACAAAATGTGATTACTGCAATTCAAATATGAAAAGATAACAATACATGTATATTCCTATTAAATTGACTCGAGTCTTTATTTAGATCTAACAGGGGGTCCGAGTGGCTGAGTGGTCTAAAGCGCTCTCTGTTACGGATCATTGCCATCTCACCTCTGTCTACGTGGGTTTGAGTCTAGGATTTGGCCACTGTGGGTATGTGAGAAAGCTTGCCAGTAGCTTCTCGTGGGTCGGTGGTTCTTTCCGGGGTTTTCCCGGGTTCTTCCTCCACCATTAATACTGGCCGCCATGCATAGCCTATTGTGTGCTGAAAAATGGCGTCAAAACCCTCAACAACAACAACAAGATCTAACAAATTTCACATAACACAATGTTTTTCTTTAGGTCCTGAGGTCAACCATTGTCTAATTGCTCTAACGATGTCCTTCTGACTCAGTGGACCAACACTGTTGTTGTTCATTAGCATCTGAAGTGTGTCTTGATTTATACTTTCTATTTATACTTTTATTCTTCATAGGTCCCATTTAATATGTTTAACCAGTGTTTCATTACACTAGTGTAAGCATAAGCAAGGGAAAGCAGAATTATTTTTGACTAAACTTGAAACACCTTGAACAATGCTGTAGCAATTAAACAAGACCAAAAAATACTTACTCAAGTGGTTTTGCTGAAATAATTTTTAGTGGGGCCATCCTTTTTATCTCAACTCCATCAAAGGATGATCAATTTTTAATCAACTACTCTGAAGCCAACATGATCATGTTTGATCCCTTTATTACTGAAAATGCGTCTAAAAACATCTGGCATTTGGCATTAACTTTTCCAGATTACAGCAATAAAGTAATCAAGTAATAGCTTGTTTATATACACTAAACATTGTTGCATTATTCAGCCATGCATCATTGCAACAATTGCTGATACAGTTCTGGTACCCACTAGACTGGTTCTGGCTGGTTTCCAGCACATAACTATTCAAAATTGTAATTTAGAATCACCTGTATGTTAAAACCATGTGAGCACTAGTGAAAGTAACCCCGGCAATTTGTTCCCCGGTCATAAATGACATACTTGGTTTTGAACAGTTTGTAGCTTTTGATGGAAGTATGATAAGTAGACGATCTTCATAAAAGTAAGAGGCATACTTCGCATTAAATATTAATAATCTAATAAATGTCAGCATTTCATTAACTTATCAAAGTTTCTCAGCAAATTTAATTTTTTGTGTGACAAGCCTGATGGGCATGCCACTTAGAATACAAGAGGGGCCTCAGACATCAGGCTATCTGATTTTTTGAGCAATGTGTTCATTTAAGTAATTCACTTCTCATTGGCTTACCCAGATATTCAAAAGAAGACAAAATTAAATGTACTTAAAGCAATTCCAGTAAGATAAGCAGTTACATTATATGAGATTCCACTGGTTATTATGTCAAAGTTCTTATTAGCAGCAACAAAAGGAAGGGTATGGTTGTCTGAAAAGCCCTTTTCATTTAAGTTGTAAATGTACTGTGCTTTATCCTTCATGTTGTCTGATGTTGTAAACGGTACTATGCTTTATCCTTCATGTTGGTAGATGTAAAGGTACTATACTTTATCATTCATGTTGGTAGGTGTTGTAATGGTACTATACTTTATTCTTCATGTTGGCTGATGTTGTAAAGCTACTATGCTTTATCCTTCATGTTGGCAGATGTTGCAAAGGTAATGTGCTTTATCTTTGATGTTGGCTAATGTTGTAAAGGTACTATACTTTATCTTTGATATTGGCTGATGTAAAGGTACTATGCTTTATCCTTCATGTTGGCAGATGTTGTAAAGGTACTGTGCTCTATCCTTGATGTTGGCTGATGTTGTAAAGGTACTATGCTTTATCCTTTGTTCTTTATGTGTTAAATTAGTCGATTGTGATTTAAGCTGTGATACCACTTTAGCAATAGACGATTATTCTTCTGATGAACTCTAATGTCAGTGGCATAGTCAGGAGTTTACAAATCCACTTGCCCGACTCCCACAACAAGCTCAAGTTGACTTGTACAAAGTTTATGAAATCCTGATATACTTGGGCCAAATTACATTTTGTTGAGCTGGTATAACCATAGCATTTCACCAAAAGTGAAATGTGATCTACAAGCTTGGCTTACAACCCCAAAGAAATAATGGACTTGATTCAGATTTAAATGTGTCGATGTTCACTTCACCAGTGACTTGATGATGTGAAGTTGTTTTTGGAATACTATTCAACCGTGGTGCTGTTTTAACCATCTTTTTTTTTTCTTTCTTCACTTAATATCAATGTCTGCTTTATGTTTAGCTTCAGGGTCATATATATACAGACAATAGTGTTGATGCAGTTTTCCACCATTCTGAAAATCAAAGTCAAATGCATTTAGGACAGGGTTTGAAAAATTAAAAACATATTTCTCTCTGAAATTATTTAAATGTTGATCAACCAGAATTTAAATATTAAAATTTTTCTGTAAAAAAAAAGTTCTATGATTTTATTAATTGCTCATTAAAAGTGATTACTCTCTTTTTCTTTATTCAAAACTGTATTTTAACACATTAACCCCTGTAGCTTTTTGTCATTTTCGCCTGAAAATCAAATAGGAAACACATTTTGAAAGCTATTTCTGAATAGACTCGAAAACACCAAATGCCCGGTCATCTTTCAATAACATGATGCCTAGTTGAGTTAGAAACATCGTTTTTCATTGGTTATTTGACTCACGCATGAGCAGAAGGGTAAAAGTTGGATTTTTTCTTCTTTTTTTTTTCTTAAACGGAGCCATTATTTTTGTATGGAGACCACTCTTTATTCCAAATGCCCATCTTATCCTACTTTTTGCAAAGGCTCATCTGTCCGTTTGCAGTTCATACTGGTTTGCCTTAGATCTGAGACCAAAATGTCTAAAATCCGGACACAAAATCGGATTCCGACCACGGGCAAATTTTGGGTAGAAAAAAGTCGGGTCCAAAAAAATGAGGATTTTTTTATCTGTATTTTGTAGTGCAAGTAGATATTCCAGATTATTTGGTATCATTGTAGAGCTACATCTGTCTACCTTTCTATAATACCACCCACTTTAGTGTATCATGCATGACCATGACGCTACAGAGCTCGGCAATAGGCTACTACCTCCTGCCCCGCTAAGTTGTCGCTAGGGGTTAATGTGTTAAAAAATTCAGTTGAACAACAAAATTGATAATTATTTTGTTAATGGGCTTTCTTAGGAAAAAGAAACTGCTAAAGGAGCATAGATAAGAAATCACATGATTTTATTCATTTGACAGACAAAGACAAAGAAAGCTGTATTATGGGTTTTATTAGACTGACATGTGGAAAAATAGAAACATTTTGAATGGGTATGAAAGTGTATTATATGAAATGTGATATGTTTTGGTCATTGTTATGTATTCTGTTCATCCTTTAAGTTCAAAGATGGCCATGAGATCACTGGTTTGGTTTCTGTGAGCATGGAAATGGTGTCTCAGGACAGTCTGTACTCTGAATTGACTGTAGCACACTGGACAGGAGATTCTGGTTGGGTTGATTAAATAATAAGAGGATATGTTCCAGTTCTGAGAATTGCGCTGCTCATGCCCCTGCACTGCCACTGCAGTTCTCCTCAGCCTGCAGTCTGTAGTCTGGATGGGCCTGCCAATTGTAATGACCCTTTACAAGACATAGGGTCAGTATTAAAGTGTTTCAATGATGGCTCGAGGTCACCTCATTGTGATTGTTTTCTCTCCTTCAGCTTACTGTAGAAAATCTTTGGTAGTTGTTTGTATGACATCCAGGTGACATGCCCTGCCCATCTCAACTGTGATTTCATCAGCAGAGTGTGGATGCATGGAATGCCTCCCCCCCTTCGTGATAGAACCTTGGTGCATGGGACCTTGTTCTGACATCTTATCCTCTTCAGTTTCCATGGGCAGCCCATGTAAACATTGTTCAGTTTCTTGGTATGGCATCTATACATTGTCCAGGTTTTGCATGGATACAGCAGGTTTGATAACACAGGGATTTTATAGACCTGCAGTTTGTTAGTGGATGGATTCAGTCTGCTTTGTTATGTGTATTGTGCTGTCTTGGAACATAAACTCATAGGATTTTGTTTATTTGTAGCACAGCATAAACTACAGCCAGCACAACTGAAAAAAATTGCATTACCAGATATATGTTATTACATACTAGCAGCAAAATAAAATGGCTGTTGAATTGAAACCGATGCCGTGATTCTTTTATACTAGGCTCAATAGTCATCTCTCAGCCAGACTGCACAGTGTGTTAAAATACATGGTATAATTTTGTATGGAAAATTATATTTTTTTTAGCCCATTGGGAGGTCCCTCACTCTCACCAATGCTTTAACTCGGGGGGACTCTCCATATTTTAAAAGTACTTTTTAATAGGATTAAGACATGTTGGGGCTCTAAATTCTTTCAGGGATTTCAACTTGGGGTTAGTTTTTATTTCATTTTCTTTGTTCAGCCCTTTCAAAATGTTTTCGCAAGTTCTAAAAAAATTTTTTTTGCAGAATTGTATTAACACTCGAGATAATTTCAACGTTTGTCTGAAGTCAGGATAAGAAGACCAGAAGTTAGAGGATACATTTTTCTTATCAATTCTTTTGATATTTGATGTTTTTCTTAACAGTTTTCTGTTATTCACTAAATGGTATGGCCATTCTGGACAGGGATACTCACTAAATTGTATGGCCAATGTGGATAGGGATACTCTCTAAATGGTATGGCCATTCTGGACAGGGATACTCACTAAATTGTATGGCCAGTGTGGATAGGGATACTCACTAAATTGTATGGCCATTCTGGACAGGGATACTCACTAAATGGTATGGCCATTCTGGACAGGGATACTCACTAAATTGTATGGCCAATGTGGATAGGGATACTCACTAAATTGTATGGCCATTCTGGACAGGGATACTCACTAAATGGTATGGCCATTCTGGACAGGGATACTCACTAAATTATATGGCCAATGTGGATAGGGATACTCACTAAATGGTATGGCCAATGTGGATAGGGATACTCACTAAATGGTTTGGTCATTCTGGACAGGGATACTTACTAAATTGTATGGTCATTCTGGACAGGGATACTCACCTAAATTGTATAGCCAATGTGGACAGGGATACTCACTAAATTGTATGGCCAATGTGGACATGGATACTCACTAAATTGTATGGCCAATGTGGACAGGGATACTAACTAACTTGTATGGCCATTCTTGACAGGGAATTGTATGGTCATTATGGACAGATATACTAACTATATTGTATATCCATTATGGATAGGGATACTCACTAAATTATATGGCCATTATGGACAGGGAATTGTATGGCCATTATGGACTGGGATGCATAGAGAAAAGTAGGCGAGTAATGTATGTGTTTTATTCATTACCCTAAATATAAAGGTGGAAAATATTGCTTGTGTTAATACAATGCAGAACATCATCATCGGTTTGTTACTGGGGTGCATGTGTGTGATATTTGTCTTCCCCAATTTGTTTTCTACAACATATTAAAGAATTTACTGTCTTTGGACAGCCAAATAAGTAAAAGAAAAATTGGCCAACTGAAAACATGCAGAAATATGGTACAGTATAGTCAACCCTTGTCATAAATTCATCATATGCAATTGAAAGAACATAATAATATGTACTTGTATACAAAAAATGTTTTATAGTCTAATAGTCACACTTATATAGTAAGCAGATATTTTCCCCCCCCCCCATTGCTTTTTTTATGCGGTGAATCATTAAGTGGTTCTTGTGATTGGATTGAAGAGTAAAAGAAATTCAATTTATTCCTTTCCATTTTCATTTCAGACAAGAATTATGAATGAGGAGAGATCATGAAAAGGAAGAGCAGGGGAAAAACAAGAAGGAATCTGATTGTAACAATAGGCAAGGAAAATCCTTGTAGCTTTTCATCTATTATTCAGCTAGGTCAGAGTGGATATTTGCTTGTGTCAGTTGGAACTGATAATGGAACAAATAAAGATGTTTCCATTGTATGTAACAAGGGAGATAATAGGGGTTTAAACGAGAGTGACATAAAAAATAACTTATGACCATTAAGAAGGCAGCATGAATTTTATTGTAGATACAACTCGGCTTCTGTAGTATCAAATAAAATTAAGACAGATGCAAGGAAGATAATCTATCAGATATATATAGTAGGTGCTGAGATCAACAGACAGTTATAGAAACTTTAGTATTTTTGAAAAAATTGCAAATTAATTACCCACAGCCAGAAATGCACAAGAGAAGCAGGTCAGGTTATAAGGGGGAGATAACCAAGGTATGCATTTTAGAGAGATCAGATATCCAAAAGTACCCTAAAGAGAAGAGACTGAAATGTCAGCAGCAAGATTGTAAAGCAATCCAGAAGGCAAATCTTAATAATATCTCAAAGTTATCTGTTGAGATCTTGGTTTACATCTTGAGTCAGTTGTCTTTAAAAGATGTTCTGAAAATTGAGTGTCAATGTAAGAAACTTCAGGAGTCGGTTCATTTATATCTGAGACTGATGAAAACTGTTGATTTTTCAGAGGAAAGTTTAAGTCCATGGACTGTCCAGGGTATGACAGACAATATGTTTTCAGCATTGTTGAGAAAATGCTCAGAATTGAGGACTATACTTTCATTTCACCCAAAACATCTTGTCAGAAGGAAACAGAGAGGAACTGAACAATTGAGCATTTCTGGTGTTTGTGCAGCTCTTGGTAAAAGTAAAGTTGAAGCAATAGAAATTTCTGACATATTTCTGCTTGAGGAAATAATGCAGTACCTGCCAAATATACAAATTTTGGGACCTTTTAAAAACAGAGATGGAAGATTTCCAATTGATCCCCATAATCAACTTACATTACCAACTGGGGCAAGAGTTACCTCTCTTCATCTCACTGGTGTTGTGATTCCAGAACTTCCAAAGTTGGAACATCTACAGGTTCTAATCTTGAGATTTGTTCAATTTACCAATCTTCATCCATTTAAAGACTTCTCTGCACCATCTTTGAGGACTTTTGTAATGACCCACTGTGCAGGCCCGCAGAATGCTTTGAAGTATGTGCGGCTCTTCACAGGTCTGGCAGAGGCTCAAAACCTGACAAGGCTGGAGTTGATCCGAGTTCCATTTTTAGGTAAAGTAAAGCCTTGATTGAATTCATTATTGTGTTTTCTTGCTACATTTATAACATCTTTATGTGTAACTTTGGTTATTTGTAGTACAGCGCTCATTACAACAGAAGTTATATGAGTTCTGTGTCTGGTAGAACCAGAAGTTTACTGATAGTTTTCTCCTAAAAATATATATATGTTAATGACAGTCTTAGTCTGATAATAATAATTTTTAGAAAGAGAGGACATTTTGTTATGTGGTATTAATGGTTCAGTAAATATTGTTTTTATTAAAACTGTTTTGCGACTTCTTGTCTTGTGAAGTGATCCATCTTGAGACATCACCTCTCTTTACAGACCACCTTTGCTGCTAGTCAAAAATAGTCTCTGAAGTCTGCTGGTCTCTCAGAAGGAGTCCTTGTTTAAATGTTACTTTAACATAATTGATCTGTGTATTAAGAATCTGTCTTAAAGGACAGGTTGTCTCCCGCCAAAAGTGATCTTGAAAGTCAGGTTTTATGAATGTTTCTTCATATAAAAAAACTGATTCCACTTAAAAGTTTAAAAATAAAATACTAGTGTCAGTTTACACTTTAAAAATGGTATGTTTGACTACCCTCTAACTGGTTTCTAATTTGACATTTTCAAATATATCCAGTTGAAAATTACCTCAGCACAGTACACTGACTGAGACTGCCATGGCTTCATCCAGTAATGAACTTAATTAGACCTCATGTTATTTCCTTCTATCCCATTTTATATACAAGATCTGCATATTGAAATGTACGATAAAAGTAATTACCAGAAGTACTTGACTGACTCAGAAATAGGGTGGTATTGTATTCTCATTTCTGAATCATCTCCTGCAATAAAATTTGTAATAAAAATGTTTTTTTTGTCTTGTACAGGAGGATTACTTCAGCATATAGTAGAGGAGAGTTGGAAATTTCATGGGTTTGCACGGCTTGTTGAACTTAAGATCGGTGCCTGTAAGAGTGCTCTTGAGACAGACCTGGGATATCTGATGATTGCATCATCTGAGAGGTAAATTGACTGTTTGGGAGATCAGAAATACCTGCATCTGTTAAGTAGCAATAGTTTTTGCTGTAAAAATTAAGTTTGTATGCCCCAACCATACATACATTACAGCTCGTGTGATTTTTTACTTCTTCATCTGGGGGCCCCAAGTGGCCAATGGTCTAAAGCGCTCTCTGTTACGGATCACTGCCATGTCACCTCTGTCTGTGTGGGTTCGAATCTAGGATTCGGCCAATGTGGGTATGTGAGAAAGCTTGCCAGTAGCTTTTTGTGGGTCGGTGGTTCTTCCCGGGGTTTTCCCAGGTTCTTCTTTCACCATTAATACTGGCTGCCATGCATATCCTATCATGTGCTGAAAAAGGTGTTAAACCCCATAACAATAACAACAACAACAACGTCTTCGTCTGTGTTGGTGGGGGATGTAATGTCCTCCATGCTTACTCTGCATTTAACTCTTGGGGAGGGTTAAATATTTTCCAGTCAATACTGCAGCTTGGAAACTCTGCCATGGAGGAGGACTGGTTGACATTACTGATTGACATTTTTAATAGCCAGTCCATAAAGTCCATCCATGGAAAGACTGAAACAGATGAACACCATTTGAAGAAACAGTCATCTTTATGTCAGAAGCTTGTTGAATCAGTATGTATGTGTAGAGAAAAAAGTTTGATTGGTTCTTATGCAATGCTTCTATCTGCAGTTACTGGCGATGTCAAAAATTCATATCCATTCCCTTTCAGTTTGAACAATGACATCTTGATTAGTGGAAAGTAGATCACTGACACTTAAAGAATTGTATGCTTTTGCTTTATTCATAGAAATCTGAACAGACTAGCACAATGGCTTGACCTCTCACACACTTTAGGCTTCCCTTGAAAAAATTAATTCATCTTTTGTTATCTTTTTTACAAAGGAAAATCATCCTGTGAAATATACACAGTTAAATTCCATGTGACAACCACTGCTATTGAAAATAAAGAATAGAACAGGAAACATTGAATTTACACTGGAATGGGAAACACATACACCTCTCCTTCGATATTTCATGCACAGTGGGGTCCAAAACCTAGACCACACTATAAGCAAGGGTCCGAGTTATTGAGGGACCTCCATAGCAATATAAAACGAGACTATTCTTGCTGGACATTGAGAAAACCACCTGGGGTGGGGTGGCGGAGTGAACTCATCTGTTTGATGGCTGAATACTTGTTTTAAATTACATTGGGAATAATTGTAAATAAAGTGCTTTTTCGTATGAAGTTATACATTTATACGTAAAAATGACCTTTATTTTAAAGATGTCCAACTGCTGAGAGATCACTAACATTAATCCAGCTGGTTTCAACAACCTTCATTCGTATGTGAAAACATTGTGCATTACATCACTACTTTATGTTGTTGTTGAGTAGTCTGGTTCCCTGATCTGTCTACTCCTTGCTTTGCTCTCTACTCTTGTGAATGCATTGCAAGGAGCATGGTAAACAGGGAACCAGACTAGTTATTGATTCAGATTCACAATCAAACAAGATTCCTTTTTTTAAAAAGGGGAACATTTTGTTTGTGAAACAGCTGTCATCATCGAAAGTCAATTTTTTAAAATTTTTCTGTAATAAAATATTGATGCCATGATTTTATTGCAAGTAATAATGAAACTTCTTCTCATTTGTGACGAAATCTCCGAGTGCCAATTCAGGAATTGCAAATTAAGTACAAACTCTGAAACTAGCATTTCGTTAATAAAACATTTCTGAATATTAAGTCACCAGGTATTAATTTCACTTGGTTGTCTCGCTGTCATTGATCTCAGTTGTGAATGAGTATGCTAATTTAAGGTAGTTTAATTATATTATGTTCTCCCCCAAAAATTGTAACAGTGTCCGGCTGGAAATGAGTTGACCTGACACTATAATGGGGCCTTTGGCTCTTAAGCAGGTTGAATTTGCATGCCTTTTAACTTATAAGTTAGTCCACCCTCTTATTTGATAAATTAGGTATCATAAACACCACTGGCACTTAATTAGGTTCTCACAGAAATGCTTATGGACATAGCTGCAATGGTAGATTGACATATTTCATGTTCAAATACAACAGGGCACATTGTATTTATGATCATTATACTTAAACCAAACTAAAAGATGTAACTAAAACACGTACTGCACTCGATAAAAAACTTATTTAATTGGTATTTATTTATTAAAGTGCTGCCTCAAGCAGGCGTTAGTGATAATTTCTTTGATCAAAATTCCATTGCATACTGTTATTTACAGTGTACCAAGAATGTTGTTTGGAAAGATTTTAACAAAATACTTGGCTACTTCTAAAAAAAAGTCGACAATTTCATAATGTTGATTCAAATTTCCAGGTCATATCAACTGTTTTCAACGATATAACGAGCAATATATCAGGGTTTCGGTTATCAATTTTGATCCTGATTTTCTTCATGTTCAACAAATAGGGGTCAAATTTGTGGTATTTTCTAGTAAAATAATGGGATCCATGACTGACCCTGCATTTTAAGCAGGTTCACAAGATCTCAGAGCATGAGTTATCGAGGGAGTGGTGTACTTGTCTATAAGCAGTAATGGCAGCACACACTGTTAACATGCTCATGAAGTTGAATATACACAATGTTGAGCTAGCTAGATTCTAAAGCATGTAAGGGACCAACCAATTAGTTTTGAATGTTGAAAATTAGAATAAATTGTGATATATTTTTTTGTTTTTATTAAGGAAAAAAAGTAGTAAGGATATCAATGAAGCTGATGCAATTTTGGTTATTATACTTTATTCTGTTGTTGTTTATCATACAAAAGTTTCTTCTTTATTGATTCAGAAATTTTATTTTAAGATGTCAGAAGTGTGGGTATAATATGTGGTACAAGAAAGCCCCACCAGACAGTTACACCATGTTTTTCATGAACAAAGTATATATAAATTGATGGTTCTCCTTTTGTTGTGGTCCGACAACATTTTGGGCCTTGCCAAAATGTATATATAGGAAGAGAAGGATGTACATTCTTCTTCCTCACATTCATAATGAATTAGGTCTGAAATCTGGAACAGATGTTTCTCAAAGAATAAAAGGAGAGACAGTATTATCCAAGAGGAAACTTCTGTTACCACTAGTGAGGAAGGTAACATACTTATCAGCAGATTGTTTGCACAAGTGAAATCTACCCCCCCCATCCTGACTTTTGCAGGAAGGAGAAGCACCTCCCAAAGCACAATTATACTAGTACATCTGTTGGGGGTAGAATTATGGAATTTGTTTGCCCATTTGCCCATTATTACTAAGGTTGGGCGATGATCAGTTTATGCAGCTCCGAGTGGGTCATTCTAGTGCTTTTTTTTCTGAGGTAAGTTCCCTCAGCTCTAAATTGCAGTTGACATTTGGTGGCCAATCATTGACTGGCCACCAATCACTGTGGTACATATCATCAGTCACTAGGTACCAGATGATGTTCAATGTCCACTAGTCATAATACCAGTCACTATGATATGGGTACTGATTACCAGACACCTATCATCAACATCTAGGTATAAGGCAAGGATAGGGTCAAATTTCCCTTTGCCTCCACACTACCTAATTACCCAACTACAGGAACAGAGCCTGCATTTATGCACACTACTGGGAAGGGAGATTGGACAGATGTTGTTTGGAAAGATTTTAATAAAATGCTCAAATGCTCCATCTCTACGCTCCCTTTCAACACTTTTGGTATATGGAGTTTCCCCTTTCAAGGAAGAGATCATCCAGTACCACCATGGTATCTAAAAAGTACAGATGCTGCAGTTTGAACAATACCACATTTTTCTAGAGAGTTCATCACAGAAGAAGAGGGTTCTTTCCTCTTCCCATAAGAAGCCTAAGGAAGACAACAATGTTCTCATAATCCAGACAAAGCACCAACTAGAAACAGTTCAGTTGCTGACTGAGAATAGTCACAGAACATCTGACTTCCTTCCACTTTGCCTTCCCAACATTGGGATTGGTCTGGGTCTAATACTCATGCATTCCATCAAAGTTAGGAACATTACAATGATAATCCTAATTCTGTCATAGATTCTCAGGAATTTGCTGATGATCAGGAGGAGAGGATACACCCTCCGCTCCTAGGATCTCCACACCCTTCTCACCAGTCATAACAAGTGGTCAGAGAAAAAAAGACATGGTCATTTGACAAGGCTGTAAATGAAATTTACCACCTCTTTCCTCTTGATATCTACTCTAAGCCTAAATGTTCAAGTGACACAAAGATTCTTTCATGCTTAGAATTACTTTCATGGGTGATGCCTAAATGTGACTTGCTCTGCCTTTCTCACTCACCTGTGGTCAAAGAATCAGTGAGGTAAATTAAAGGGTGGTCAGTCCCCCTTTCAACCCTTAGTCTCAGCCCATAACTATAGAATTCTTTCACCCTGTTGGCCAATAAACCCCCTTTCTTTTTGGATGCCACAACCTCACAAGTGTAAATTTCAATGTCGTCATTTGTCTGCCTCACTTTTAATTCATTGGAGGGTTTGGAGCTAAAGGCTAGGTCCCTAGTGACTATAGCATCATATACTGATCTGTTTTCAGCAGCTCTTTTCTGTTTACTGAGGGAAAGGATCAGCTTTTCGGGAGGACGATTTTCATCCTGTTCAACAACTCAGTGGTGGTGATCTTCCTCAAACAATGCCCTTGCCAACTTGCTGTTGAGATGGGGCTTGACCCATCACACACACAGACTGGTCCAACAATCCATCAGTCTTTAACTGGATTTATGTACTTTAGGGATGTCCAATGATAGACATTTTCGCCATGAGGTGGAATAACAAACTGCCCAACTTTTATTTCACCATTCCTGGACCTAGAAGCCTGTGCTGTGGATACATTTTCAGTCTGTTGGGTTGAGTTTTGTGCCTATACCTTTCACCCCGCCCCATGTTCTGGTACTGAAAGTAATCAGAAAATGAGGGGTTCGAACTACAAAGTGATTCTGATAAACCTCTCTCCATTACAGGTGGGACAAGTCCTGGGGGAATGATCTGCTTGATTAAGTGAAGACATCCATTGGAAAATCTCCCTTTGGCTCAAATAGTCATGGTCACAGATGTTTCATCCTTGGTCAGACAGGCTTCACCTTCATGTCTGGCTTTTTTTAATATCATCTACAGATCTCTGTGCAGATGACACAACATTGTCAGACATCCAAAACAAAAAGCATGAACTCGAAATTTCTTTACAGAATGCCCTAAACAAACTGGATAACTGGTGCACATGCAGTGGCATGGTGGTGAATACTGGTAAAACTAATATATTCCTCTTCTCAACACGGCAAAAATGAACAAATCTTGATAATGATGAACTATGTCTGACATGGAAGGATAAAAATTTGCAAATGGTCTGTCATGATAGACTACTTGGTGTCTTGGTAGATAATAACCTATCATGGACTGAACATATCAGCAGAAAGGTCAATTCAAGTTTATGGCTTCTCAGTAGGATAAGACATTTTCTCCCTGAAAGGCAGAGAAAACTATTTTATAATAGTTACATATAACCCTATTTAGACTACTGTAATACAGTATGGGATAATTCAAATGATAAAAGCGTAGGAAAGCTGGCACATCTTCAAAAAAGAGCATCTGGGCTAATATCAATCCAGAAAGAAAGCAATGAAAATTTAGCTGGTAAGTTAAAAATATTACCTATTAAAGACCAAATCTGTTTGAGAAAAGCCAAATTAATGTACAGGATATCCAATAATGGTGCTCCTGAATATTTACAATCACTATTCCAATATAGGCTACCTGGCATTACTCCCCACTTGTGATTCATGTCTACCAAACAGTACAAACTTCACAAAGCAAATAAGGAATTATTCAAAAAAAGTTTCCAATACTCTGGAACTTTGCTCTGGAATATTATTCCAGTTGAGATTAGAAATGCCCACTCTATTTCCTTCTTCCAAACCCAATATATCCAGTGGCTTCAGAGATGCAGCTGAAATAAATAAATTCCTTTGTATGAGGGCCTTAAGGTAGATTAGTTCTTAGCTAATTGTGTTACCCTCTTTAAATAAAGTCATTATTGTTATTATTATTATTATTATTATTATTATTGTCACAAGAGAATTGTGTTCAGAGGAATTTCAAACTTATACCTTGGTAAAAATCTCATGACCTAGAAGGCTTCCCATTCAAAGGCTTGTGAGGGAAAGTGGAGGATTCTCAGGAACCGGTGCAACATCAACATAATCATCCTGCATCAACATAATCATCCTGTTGAGTGCCTCAGCACTGCATCTCACAGATGTTATTTCTGTCTTTTTAACCTGTTATGCTGTTATGATCAAAGGCTACTGATCAGTGATCTTCATCATCAGGAAATATTGGGTACAGTAAGGGTCTGTCAGACCTGCTTTCCAATTTCGAGCTGTATAGACCAGACTTTCTCATTTTGTAAATGGATTTTGTCCTGGGTTTTCATTTGGAGCCTTAAATCAGGACCTCACTGAAGCTGCTATCATTCAAACCATTCAGAATGTGGAGTGAGTGCAGCTGTACCAGTCCAGTTTGATATCAGAACAGTGTCCAGACCAGGTTCTTGCACTGAATTCACCCAGACTTTTCCACTTGCGAACAGTCACTTTTTTTCTTATCTGGGTTCTAATGTGACTGTTGGTTGTGCACTACTCATTTTAGGAGAGCAATTTTTCCTTTATACTGGGAATCCAGCCATTCTTTCTCAAATGGAGGCAAGGTAAAGGTAAGGTGCTCATACATTAATCTGATATATTTGATAGAGAAAGTAAATTTTTTGCAAATTAGATTTTTCCAAAAATACTTACTTGGTCACATTAGTATTAACCCCCCTACCCCCCCACTTGTCCCTGCAAATGTGAGTATCCGCATTGATGTATCACGCAGCCTAAACTGGTGTACATTTAGCTGATGGGTTGCTGCCTTTAATTTACAAGGGCAGGTAATGAATAAAGGTTTTTCCCCTTTGTGTTTATATTGTAAAGTCAGGAAGGACAGAATTTTCATCTTTCCAGGATTGCTTGATTTGGGAGGTGGTATTATTTCTTAGTGATAATGTGATTGGATATATATTCTTGGAGAAACATAAATGACTGTAAAAATGTACTTTCTTCTTATTTCATACTTCCCACATTACATTAACATATGTCCTGTACATCAGTTTTGTTTATGGTTATGTTACTCAGTCAAAACAAATTTTCACTTGCTCAGTAGAAATGGAATTGACTCTTGTTTTTGTCACACATTCACTGAGGGAAAGTTGAGTCACAGTATCCACCCCAACAATGCCAGAATTCGTGAATATTTATCAAAGATTTATAACTGATTAATTATGATCAATTTTAAGCTTGTTCCATCTTGTTTCAGCCTGCAGGATCTGTGTGTGCAACCATCCCTAACCAAGGACAGCATGTTTTCGGCGCTTCATCTTGCTGATGTTCAGTTCACAGTCCTCAATAAGCTGTCACTAGGATTTGTGGATGCTTTCCCATCAGGTTTTTTTAATCTCTGCATTACTGGATTGCAAGACATACCATATATTCTTGGTGTTAGTTGAGTCCAACTGTAGACTGCACAAACTTATTTCATCCACTGCATAATGCACCAGCTGATCTGGGTCTTTGTAGTTTATGTCGGTGTGGTCATGTAGGCACATTTACACATCTTTAACTAAATACCAGTTGTTGTTCAAAAATCTAATACTACTATAGTTTAAACAAAGTCTGTTCAAACTGGGTGAAGTAAAGAGCACTTCAGGTCAAATCATAACAGTTTAGGGAAGTACATATTTGTTCCAGCATGTGTAGGTTTCATTTTGACATCAGTGTGCAACACCCAGTCTGGTTTGTATTGGATCACACCTTTAGGTTACCTCATCCAAAAATGTCTACATGATTTGGCACTAAGTTTTGCTGTTTTTGTGGGGGCATGGAAATAATGGCCTTCCATTAGGATGTAGGAGGGTCCAAATAAAGTGAATAATTGCTATTTAAAGGTATGTGTAATCAAGTTCCAAACAACGACACCAGTTACTAGAAACAGTACTGAACACATACATATCTTGTGCGACTTTTACTATAGGAGTACAGTGGTCCCCCTCATGAATGACCACCCTGACCAGTGGCCACCCACTTTTCATGGCCATAATCCCTTGGCACTGTCAAGTTTTGTGTTAAAAAATACCCCTCAAGAAAGGCCACACCTCTAATGCAACCAGTGGCCAGCAGATTAGTGCAAACATATAAAATTTACCCCTCACAAGTTGCCACATTTTATTTTAATATGTGTCCAGAACCAGTATTTAGTTCATACGATGTGTTAAGAAATCTGATGTCTGTTTCGTGATGTCAAGTTTTTGTTACTGAAACAAGTGTTGGCTGAAGTACATGTTAATATTAATATTGGTAAGGTTAATATTATATCATTAACACCAATGTTTACAGGAAATGGGATCAACAGTGTTGTTAGTTTCGGGTTTCACATAACGGTTGATGTTTTTTTGTTGATGAATACAAACAACCAGACATAATTGTCAAGATCATAACATAGTCAGCATAGGCTACGTATATATTTTGAGGATTAAAACACACAGAGAAATTAACCTTGAACAAAACAGGGTATCAGACAAAGACCAAAAAATCACATGACAGTACATGTATCAATTCCTTTATTAACAAGGCATTTCACTGACTTTACAAAAGTTTCATTTGCATAATTAGGTTGTGGTATAGAACAATCAGCAATATAGGAGTAAATCATTGCAAAACTTGAACATGTCATCACATTGATGGAGAATTAATACTTTAGAAGAAAAAGTAAAAGTTGTTTGACTTGACAACAATGGGGAGAGTCTTGCCAAAAAATTTTATGTTGGGAAGACTCAGTTTACAATATCTTAACAGATACAGAGAATATTCTGCAGCATGGGAAAAATGAAGTAAATGGAAAGATAATTTTTAAATGCCATACAATGTATGTACCAAGATTTAAATGACATTTTTGAATGATTTTGCAATGTGCATGTCAACAATACCCAACTCACATTTTACACTTAAGAGCAAGAATATTAATATATGTTAACTTGAACAAGTCAGTTCTTAAGACAAGAAGAATCTTTTAATAATTAGTGCTACTTTTAAAAGAAGATATTAAATGTTTTGAAATTATATATAGCTTTCTTACTACATACAAATACTTGTTACAGAAATATAGTCCCCCTCAGAAAAGGCAACCTGTCTTATATGGCCACTTTTCCGGTGCGGAACGGGTGGCCGTATAAGAAGGGGACCACTGTAATTACTAAAACAAAAAGCACAAACCATGATCTGCGGGTGCATTACAGTCTGTGTTTGCAGTTGGACCAGTTTATTAGTTTGTATATAGTGTTACTTTTTTTTGCAGTAACAGCATCACAGCAATAATATTATGTGATAATATTACCATATATAATTTACTGGCAGATCTGGGTCTGTGCAACTTTTTACAAATATTCAGTAGAACAAGCAACACAGACCCTGATCTGCTGGTACATTATGTGGTGGTAGATCAGTTCGTCTCAACTTATAGGCGAGTATATGCTGTGACTATTTTTAGCCGAATATGGCATGCACTTGTAGGGAAGGTAGATTAATAATGTAAGCATGGGGTAAGTATATAAATGCAAACAGGTTGTAGAAATATTTATCAGGAGTGAATCATAAGTCATTATTTTCAAGGTTAAATAATGAAGTGATTGCTATCTCATGATTATTATTATTATTGGAATTTAGTGAGTGTAGGAGTTAATTAGTTGGATCAAGTAGGTACAAGGAAACGCCATTCATATTGTAGGAGGCCTTGTTGCTTACATCATTTAAAGGGATTGAAAGACAACGATAAAATATTTAGTTTTGGACAGTTTCTATCTATTAGTTAACGTTTCATTCTACTATCTTCCTGTTTTGACTGAGTCTGATGCGCTCACACAAGAGTAAATATTGTGTTTCATTGATGATATAAAATCACCCCTAGCTAGGACTGAGCAAATCAATCAGGTCATGCTGAGCACTTCAGTATGTTTTCAGATATTTGTTTGTTTCTGAAAAAAAAATTGCATCATTTGGTGTCTGAAAACAAATGGGAGAAACACGGTTGCCCTAACAATGAAATTGGACACCTATGATAACGTGCTATCCATGAAGTATGTTTATGTGTTGGGCAATGAATGAAAAATACATTACTTGCCTTGTGAAGATTCAGCCAATGTGGGCATGTGAGAAAGCTTGCCAGTAGCTTCTCGTGGGTCGGTGGTTCTTTCCGGGGTTTTCCGGGTTCTTCCTCCACCATTAATACTGGCCGCCATGTATAGCCTATCGTGCTGAAAATTGGCGTTAAACCCCACTTGCCTTGTGTTTTGTATTTTGCCTTGTCTTTTTCTATTTGATATACAGTACATGCATCATGTTTTTAGGAAAATCCATGTTCCCACAAAATACAGTAATCCTTTTCACGATGTGTCCTTCATGGACATGACAGTGTGGTTGTCATGGATTGCCCATGTTGTAGCTTGTAATGGACAGAATAAGTTATATTGCCTCAGTTAGTAGTCACAGCATTATAATTATGTAATTGTGGACATCCACTACAGCATGGGAACTTGTCTGTTGGCTCAGCTGCAGGTTGCTCTTTTTAAGTTGTACTCAATGCTGATTAACATTCAAAGACTTGACCACTAAAACACAATAATATATGTGTATTGCGAGAGATTCAAGATTTTGGAGCAAACAAAACTTAGACAATTTATCTGTTTCACTAAACGTACAAAGTTTAATTATAGTAACTTTAATATGAGAGAGAGATATTTTGTTTTTTAACACAAAGAGGAAAGAGAAGTCACACACAAGTATAGGTCAAATCACTCTTGTTATACTGTCAGACTTGTATTAGTGATCACCTCATAATGTATACAAGGACCATGGTATCAAATAAAACAAATACTTGATTACACTAGTGCTTAATTTAACTTCTACAAAAAAGGCTGGTTCATGTTAACAATTCCACCAATCACTTGAAGCAGTTTTTTGCATACATTTTTTTCTTTTTACAAATGTTATTGGCATTAGTCCTGTTAATCCTAAAATCGTTAATTCTCCTGATACCTCCTTCAGCGTGAATATGTGCTCTAGACATTTGTCTTGCTTCTTCATCTTGTGAAATTCATTTATTATTATATTTGTTATTGATATACAAATAAATATGGGAATGTGCTCTACTCATGCAAAAAAAGTTATTTCTTTACATATTGGCTTACCTATCAGGTGGCTTAGTGGTTAGAGCATCCACCTCGGAAGCGGAAGATCATGGGTTTGATCCCCTGCTGAGTCATACCAAAGACTTATAAAAATGGTACTAACAGCTTCCTCCCTTGGCGCTTAGCATTAAGAGGTTAGTGTTAGGACTGGTCAGCCTGGTGTCAGGATAATGTGACTGGGTGGGACATCATGCTACATGTCTGCGTCATGATGCCCCAGTGCTAGACATCACTATAAACTGCCACACTGCAGACATCATAGCGATATGACTGAAAAATTGTTAAAGCTACATTAAAAAAAAACAAATCACACACACACATGTGCACACACACACACACAGACACACACACGTCGGTTTACATGGCTAATGTCAAGTGTCGTGCCAAAGACTCATTTGTGATGCCGAGACCTAAACACTAGACCAACAAATTCAGAGTTTGCACCTTCTAACCAACTAAAAATGAACACACACACACACACACACTGTAAAACCTACAAAATGGGCACATGCTTTTTACCATCAAAACGGGGACATTTTTATTTTAACAAATTATGGGTGATAAAGATCTATTTTACTATGTATTTTTGTGTATACATGTCATTTGTAGTTGATTTGTGGTTGATTTCCAAGAAATACTGTTTCAGAATCTTTACCATCAGGACCGGGATACACACATACACACAGTGTTAGAAATTATACAACCAAATAGAGGACATTCACTAAGTATGTATTTTGATTCTAAATAAGGATCAATTCAATCTAAATACTGCAGTAATCTCACCTGATACACACGGTTCCCATCCATATTAATAAACTATCATTATCATGTTGAATTTTTATGTTATGTTTCTTGTATATATATAAGTAAAAATGTACATCCAAAAGTTTGAAGAAGTTGAATTGTCAGAATTGTGTGAAAATGCAGAGAATGTGTCCCTTCTTCTAAAATGAAATAATCAAAGATCTGCATGCCAATCTTCATTTAAAATAACTTTATTGGCAAGACTATGGTTTAGAATTTAATGCATCTCACAAAATAACACATTTTTAACTTTGGTGTACAAAAATTTGCCCCATTAGTGCATTCCCCTTCATTAATAAGCCAATGCACGATAAGATCTCTTCGATATAAAACACACCAAAATTTTTTTTTAATGATGGCATGGTTTAGTTTTAATGAGCTCAGGTCAGAACCGCATAAGTGTCCCGGAGCCAAATAGTCCCTATTCAAATCTAATTGTGTAGATTGATTGTGTGACTCCATGTGCGGTATTTATGATAGAGACTGGTAACTTGTACAATGGAATGATTGAGAAGGGACTGTCCTGTTATCTGGAGATGCCTTTTATTCTGGCTATGATGGTAAATATGGTGTAGAGTTACAGATGAAATGAGGCTTAAAATCATGATTTGGCTGACTTAAGGTGGAGTATGTAAAATAGTTCCCAGTATTTGATGTTTGAGTTGTGACTTGTATTTTATGGTTGCTAAGTACTGGCACTTCGTTACGGAAATGTAATAAGGAGAAACAATGTAGTTGTGAGGTAGGCAGGCAATTGTGAAGCTGTGATGTAAATGTGTAGTTGTGATATTGGTGGTCATGCATTAATTAGAGGAAAATTATTATGGTTTGTTTCATTTGTTAACTAAAGAGACCTCTTGCATGTAACAGTATTAATGTTCTGCCGTTCACATAGTCGAGAAGCCATTTGTAAATTTAATGTTGCGTATTTGTGGTCATTGATTGATTAGAGTAACATTGACGACTGTTATCATTGGGTCCTTAGAAATAGGGGAAAACGAGGGACTTACAGCCAGAAAGAAATCAAGCTAGCAAGAAGGAAGGAAGTAAGACAGACAGAGGTAACAGAGCAGAGCAGAGAGAGAGAGAGAGAGAGAGAGAGAGGATATAAAAAGGTACTGACTAAACTAGGAAAGAATGAGAAATATTTGATAATTTAACTTGAGTCAAACAGATTGTATTTGATTGTTTTGTTTCACATTTTTTTATACTTCAGCCATCATGCACATTTAAGATACGTCAAGAAACACTGAATATGAGAATGAAAATTTGTATTTTCAGCATTGTAACTGGTGCCATGTACAAGTACTTACAAAACTTCTTTTGGGGCCCCAAGTGGCAGAGTGGTCTAAAGTGCTCTCCATTACGGATCACTGCCATCTCATCTCTGTCCGCATGGGTTCGAGTCTCAGATTTGGCCAGTGTGGGTATGTGAGAAAGCTTGCCAGTAGCTTCTCGTGGGTTGGTGGTTGTTTCTGGGGTTTTCCCAGGTTCTTCCTCCACTATTAATACTGGCTGCCATGTATAGCCTATTGTGTGCTGAAAAATGGCGTTAAACCCCACAACAACAACAATAAAACTTCCTTTTATTTCCTATGGGCTCGAGCTTAATTTGTCAGATTTAACTCCAGAGCATTTAATTGGATGAAAGAAATGGTATAATGTTTTGTTTACCTTGTAGACTGTTCATTATTACGCTTCTAACCACATTTGAATGAACTAAAAGCTATGTTGATATTTTCCTGTGTATTTCTTATCCAGATGTAAATGGCTCAGAGGCAGATAGGAGATAGAATATACAAGCACAGATGAATTGCTAGAATATCTTGCCCATCATAAAAAACGTGCATAATATCTGCATGAAACCTTTTATTCAGTTTTCTTGTGTTCCCAGTCTAACTTGGCAAAATGTGATTTGAATGTTGGACTACCCATCAATAAACATGTATATCAATTTTGCCCCATTTTTTTATTAAAAAAGAAAATATATCCTATATATTTGTTGACGTTTACATAAATGATTTAAATCCTGTTAGCTTTTTTTGATGCCATCTACGGTGAGTAATTCAGAAGCAAAGTGCAAAAGCCGACAGCAAAACAGTGTGAATGTTTAATGTGTAAATGGGGATGCAGTTTTCTGACTGATACACACGAGGTTTTCATTGGAGTGGGACATGTATATTGTTGTGTATAACATGACAGAACGGGGATATAAAGAATATGCTTATTTTAAGGTTTGTATAATTAAATAAGGCGATGACATTCCATGTAAACCAACATTACAAAATGGGGACATCCCCATTTCGAGGTGTGTCCCTGGTCTGTTGGTGTGTATTCACACTGATGTCCTCGTTTCACGCCTTTTACACACACACACATGCACACACTAAGTAAAAGTCATTGTTTTAGACACATCAAAAGTATAGTAATATATTTTAAGAAAAGGAAAGAAAACACTTGTTATATAAAAATGTTCCTTGTTGAAGTTAGTGAATGACATCTTTGGAGTATATTGATTGAATTTTAAGGGTCTGTTTTTATAACAGTCTGTACATGATTCAATTTTGGTTTTTCAGTTGATTAAAAAACATTGGTAAAATTCACATGACCAATAAATTTGACAGGTCATTGTTATTTGTTTTGCCCTATGCAAAATGTGCATGCGTGAAAATTAATCAATATCCAGTTTTAACACATTGTGACTTAGTGGGTCTCATTCTGCCCGTGACTTTTTAATTGTTTGCTTGAATTGCTCAAGGTCATCCACAGAAATTGTTTGGTGGTGAAATGGTGGTGGTGGGGGTCACATATTTAAATGTGAAATCGGGGGTGGGGGTGATGGATGCTAGCGGCCAGCCTGTTTATACTTGTGACCCAAATATACATGTCCATGGAACACATTTTCTCAGGAACTAAATATGTGTTTACTCTTTCCATTACCTTACCGTTTTTATGCAGGCTTTATGTATGACGTGATGCTGCATTCTATAATTAACAGCTTTATGTATGACATGATGCTGCATTCTATAATTAACAGCTTTATGTATGACATGATGCTGCATTCTGTAATTAACAGCTTTATGTATGACATGATACTGCATTCTATAATTAACAGCTTTATGAATATAATTAGGATTGCAGGTTTGGTCATCTGTAGTAGTTTTACAAAATGGATGGGTGAAAGTGATGAAAAAATGAAATCACTTTAATATTTTCATTAGGAGATAAACTCGTTTTATTTTTTCAGTTAATGCAGTTGAAAATTTGGTACATTACATTCTTTAAATCTGCATGACAATTACTGCAGTAGCAGTTAGTTTCTCCAGTACATATACGTACATTATATCATCTTTTGCAAGTCAATGGAAATGCCTACCGTAATGCAAACTTGGTTGTGAAATTGGTGTCTGCGGTTGATAGATGGTATTTACAATAGAACAAATACCCTCCTGTTCTGTACATTTTTTCATTTAAAACTTGGAGTTTCTTCTTGATCATACCTCTTTTTTCTCCATGTTTGACTTGGAAGCTGAACTCATATCTATCAAAAATGCCATGTAAATTGACCTAAATGGCTACACCACATTTGCCAAGGCTATAAAATCTCTCTTCTAATTGTACTGATTGTTATTAATATTGCTTCTTATTTTCATGGCTTTATATCGGTATTCCCTGTACAACTTCATTAATTCCATACTGGATGTGTAAGAGGTTTTGGTTTCAAAGGCTGTAAATCCCTGTTATTTCCTTGAACAGTCCCTGTTAAATCTAAGGTCTTCGCAAATGTTATTGCAGTTATGCTCACTCATTCAAATTTTTGTCTATTAAATTTCTGAAGCATTAAGTTCATGAGCGTTATTTATGACCAGATTCGACAATAGATAATAAAAAAAATAAGAAAAGCACACTACTGCAGGTTAATAATGCAATTTATTATATAAAATTATTGCTAAATACAACATTAACTACTGCACAGCAATTTTCCTATTTACTTATTTTGAATAAAAAGCAGAATCATTTTTATTTCAACATTTTATTACTAGACGAATTCCAAATTGAACATAGATGTAACACATTTAAAAAATACTATCTAATTATCAATGCCTGTTACCAGGTTGATGATGTAAGCTAATGGTATCACGGTACCAATTGTTTTTCCATATACCTCAATGCTAATGTTTTGTGAAATAAATATACTTTCTGTCCTACTTGGGCATGCATGTCACACGCTGTCATATAGAACAATGCTAGATTGTCAATTTGACAATGACATAACCAGGTACTCCATTGCATTTAAGAGAGATAACTCTACTGGAACTAGACAGGGGTAAGAGTTATCTAGTCACAACAAGCACATTTTCAGTCATGTGTACCATATTTTAAAAAAATCATACAAAATACAAAATATGATCTAGATAGAAATTAACACAAACTCACATGTTGGCAAGAGGCTCAACTTTTTTTTAAGCCAAACAGAAAGTACAAGTCTTACATAATGCACCAATCACAGCTAGTTTTGTTCTTTAATTCTGAATACAATGTTCCATACACCTTAAGCTCCGCCCACCTGGACTTGCGCAATTGGTACCGTTATACCTATAGCAAACCTTAATTTTTCCAATAATCTGTGAAATAGTTCGGGACTGTATAAGTAACAAATATACTTAGTCTCACTTGTGAAAAACAATTTGATGAGGTACTAACCTATGTCTTATATGAATGTGTTTAGAAATGTCATTGAGCTGTTTGAACTATTGTTTTCATACTTTTGCTTCACCATCAAAATCATCTTTTGAAATAAAATGAATTCTTTCAACTATGAGTTGTATCTTATTCATATCAGCAATTATTGAACTTCACATAGGTGATATGGGATAAATCACATTATATCATATTATGTAATAACTAGGTCAAAGGTCAATGTACCAAATAGTATGCACCTGTCCTACTTCAAAATGTACAATTCACCTAAAAGAAAGGAATTTATATTTGTTTGGTAGGTGCAGAACTTAACATCAGAGACAGGTGGACATGACCCAATCTTATTATAAAGTATAAGCTTTGACCACTTTACACTATCTACAGATACAAGAGGTCACTAACCACCAGTCCTCACACAAAGGTCCACCTACCCATCCTCTTTGTAACACAAATAGTAAGCTTTCCTCCTTTGTAATGTGAATAAAATTGTTTCAATAAGCCAGTCAGTCACCAAATATAGTAAATCGCAGCTTCTAAGTGGTTATGTTTGGATTGGGAGGTGAAATTAGGGGAATAAAATACAGAAAAATGCCAAATATAAACACTAAGTATAGCACATCAAATGGAGTTAAAAACAGGAGGAAAGTGTTTATCTAAAAGGGAGAGGTAGCTTATGATAAAGGAATTAAAGGTGGCAAAATCAGCAATGCGAAAAATGAGAAGTGAAAGTTTGATGGCCTTACCTTGGACAAATATATGGGGCAGGGCCCAACAGGTCCAAGGACAGCCCAAAGGCAACTGTGCTATAACATCCCTTACAGGACCCAAATTTCAAGTGAAGTTGTGTTCATTTCCATCTAATATAAAAGGGTGAATAATTTAGATAATATAGATACATATAAAGTATATTTCTTCTACATAAGAATTTAATAATAATTGGCATAAGATAGAGAGAAACTTATCTCAGAGCCAAGCAGAACATACCTTATCAGTTTTTAAACTTGTAAACTTTACTGTGAGAAATTATCAAATTGCTTCTACTTACATTTGCATCAAGATTGAGGGCTAATATAATACTTCACAAATCTTCTCTTTATTTTCATAATCAGTCACTGAAAAATGTGAGATTTTATTTCCTTGAAATGTTATGACTGGTGTAAGGGAGATAACTGAATGATATACATAAGGTGTGGTAACCTTGAATACATTATCCATGTAATATAGATGAGTTCATCAACAACCTGTATTAACTTCATTGCAATTAAATTATCTCAAAATACATTACTGACAAAGTGAGAACCTAACATTTAGACTCCTATGTTTAGTGGAGACCTCAAGAGTCATGTAATTTTAATTTCTAAGATGACGCAGCTCTTTCATATCACATAGTTCATATTTTCTACAATGCCGGCATGTAGAGTGCAGCCTTCCATAACCATGCAGATATCATCTCATGCCAATTTGGATTCTTGCGATGGGATGCAAAGTTTCAAGAACAGTGTGGATTTGAATGGAATGAATACGCACTGTGTGACTAAAATGGTTATCATTCTGTAATGTTGGACCAAACATGGAAATTCCACAAAAGCAGCTTGACAGAAAGAAATAGGATTAATTGAAAGTCAGTAGTAGATTATAATTGGGCTTATACAAGTGCCAATGGGAAATGCTGACTTAAGGAAACTGTTCTTGTTTGTTGGTATTCACTGCTACTTCAACAAAAGGGAATGCAAGAGAACTGAACTAACTACATGAACAATTTCAAAGCAGGAGAGTGTAAAAAAAAAAGGGACAATTAGAGCAGGACAATTCAAATCAAAATGGGAAGGAATACCAAATCCTTAATAAATTACCTAAAAATTACTCATGCCAGAACATCCCACATGGTACAAGTGATCTATCTACAAGTGTACTTAGAATGTTCTCTATCCTGGTTTATGGCATGCCTTACAAGAACAAGATAGTTGTTTTTGTACACATGATTTTTCATCTTTTGCAGGTACAATAGCCAATATTTGGCCAAAATCAACTATATTATGTTTACATAACTTATTTTGTTGCATGCATTCCAATCTAGGAGGTAACAGCACATACATAAAGGCATCAGGTAACACAAGTCTATATCTATCATAGCTATAGTTATCAAAAGTCCCCATCCAAAGCCGTCTTGTGCTATTTTCTAAAGATTTCATACATTTTATTCTTAAAGAACTTTCAATATTTGACCAAAGTGTTCAGCATACATTTGTTTTCCTACATCAAACTAGTATAGTTCATAAATGCCGCCCACATGTATGCGTTTCTATGGAAACACTGTGAGGCTATTCTTTCCTTTAGGTATCACGGTACCAATTGTTTTTCCATATACCTCAATGCTAATGTTTTGTGAAATAAATATACTTTCTGTCCTACTTGGGCATGCATGTCACACGCTGTCATATAGAACAATGCTAGATTGTCAATTTGACAATGACATAACCAGGTACTCCATTGCATTTAAGAGAGATAACTCTACTGGAACTAGACAGGGGTAAGAGTTATCTAGTCACAACAAGCACATTTTCAGTCATGTGTACCATATTTTAAAAAAATCATAAAAAATACAAAATATGATCTAGATAGAAATTAACACAAACTCACATGTTGGCAAGAGGCTCAACTTTTTTTTAAGCCAAACAGAAAGTACAAGTCTTACATAATGCACCAATCACAGCTAGTTTTGTTCTTTAATTCTGAATACAATGTTCCATACACCTTAAGCTCCGCCCACCTGGACTTGCGCAATTGGTACCGTTATACCTATATAATGGTGAATTTGATCAAGAGTAATGGTGCATAATTTCTCCCACTTGTGCTTGCAAGTGATAAACACATATTTTGTAAAAGAAAGCCTGTAGTGTGGGTTAACAGATGGCTTTATAGTTCATCATAAATGAATTCATCTTGATGTATTGTCTAATTATGTAAAATATGGGACCGTAGCTGCTAATTATATTCTAGATATAATTTTTATTTTTAAGTTAACAGGAGTTTTATGAATTCAGGCCTATTCTTAATGTTTTAGTTGAGAAAGGGGAAAAAAAAAGACAACATGATAAAAGTTCTACTGAAATCTTGACATTATTATTATGCATTCACTATCATGCACATATTTTATCCACATGCTGTGCCTTACAATTAGACAGGGAGTGTCATGTCGTGGCCTGCACAAAATGGCAGTCTTCAAACAACATAAAAAATAACATAGTGTACTTCCATTACAAGCGACACCAAGGATTTAACATTATTTTTAGTTATTGGTAAATTCATGATCACGTTAAATATTTTATTGCTATGTAGGCACAAATATTTTTTGGGATAATGTGCTTATACACGGCTGATTGAAGAAAACTTCATCTCTGATTAATAACCAGAAATGAGGTTTGGTTTCTTTGCTTACAGTTTACCTGTAAATAATGCATGTACTGTTTACTTATGTTTTTTTCATATGTATATATAGGTGAATAAGCAACAATATAAGCCATGTGATTACTGGCAAACTCACTTTCTACTTTTGCTTGACTATGAAACATTAAGCCTCCTTAGAATATGTCTGATAACATAAGGAAAAAAATACTATGACACAGGTGATGAAAATTACCAGGCATTTAAAATTTAGTAGATAATTTTGGTGTGTGCAAACTTACAGGTTGAGAAAACATACATGAAAAATGGTAATTGATGTTTGAGTTATGGAAGTTCTACTGTATATGAAAATAAAAGAACTAACAAGATAACAGATGCTTGCTCACCATGATATGTGCCGAGGGGGTGTGGGTGGGTGGGTGTGTGTGTGTGTGTGTGTGTGTGTGTGTGTACACACACACACACAGTGGCCATACTTATATAAAATGGGAAAGTCTATTTCAGATGCTTGCTTGCTTTTTAGCACAAATGGCTCAAAAACTGTTTAATGTTAGCAAGGGAAGACAGTTGTATCAGGTGTATCAGTAGTCAGATTATGTTATGCAATACTACTTGATAACGGAGTCCATTTTGAAATCATGATTTAATATATTGTTCAATCCTACTAATTTTTTATAAATGCATTTTGTCATCCTCAGAAGATTGGAAAAATGAAGATTTAGTGGCACAGGGTTTAGCTGATGTTTTAGAGCTGCCAGGACTGATTAGTGATGTTGGAATGAGGACTGTTGGCGAGTGTTTTCCTTGCATCAAGATCCTGGAGATATATAATTGTCCACATTTACAGAAACCATTTTCCTGGTTTACTAGTGGTAAGACTGCTATTTGTCAGTCCCAAAAAATGACTGAAACCTTGGATGTTAGATCTTCATACAGTGAAACTTGTAACATGTAATAAGCTCAGATTTTGCCTTTTTCTGCTGAATAAAAAGTACTAATTCAAAAAGTCCATGCTATAATTAAATTTTGTGTTGTTTACTGTTTTTACTCAATTTTATCTTTTGTGATTATATTAATTTGGTTTCTTAGAGTTCATTTAAAACAGTTTCTCATTTTATTAAATCGTCATTTAGCATCAGCATTTCCCTGTCATTTTCCATTTTAAGATAAAATGTTTGATTTTTCTTTTTACTACAGTCATGTTGCATCTAAGATGAAAATATTTCAGGTCAGATATATTGGTTGAACATAACAGATCTGACCTTGCGGCGATGCCATGCCATCAGTTTGGAGGACTTCTGTAACTTTGTCCATTTTCTTCCACACCTTACGATTCTTCACCTGGAGCAAATGTTTAAGGAACCTCCAAAAGGATGCTCCAGGTAAGCCTTCATCAATGAAAAAGTGAAAAAGAGCAGTTACTTTTTCAATTGCTTTGACTGCAATGATGGGTTATCATCAGGTCTGTGAAGCTTATTGTTAATGATTTTCAGTTGCCTTGTCTTCGTTATGGCCTATTATGAAACAAAAGGCAGTTCATTTTGTGACACCCTTCCTGACACCCTCCCCCAACCATGGTTTAAAGGTGAGATGGTTTATTTTGTGACACCCTTCCCGACCTTGGTTTAAGGTAAGATTGTTTATTTTGTGATACCCTCCCCTGACCCTGGGTTATGGTAAGATGGTTTATTTTGTGACACCCTTCCCGACCTTGGTTTAAGGTAAAATTGTTTATTTTGTGATACCCTCCTTTGACCTTGGGTTAAGGTAAAATAGGTTACAGTTGTAATTTGAGCATGCTATGACCTTATTATTATTATAAATAGTACCTTTATTAATTTTCATTAGTGGTGTCAAAACTGCAGTCAGTTGTTACATTTCTAAAACAACAGGGAATTCATAACAGTACTCATGGCCCCAGTTCTGAAAATGGAGAGTCTGGGATCAGAAATTGTAGGTACCGGGGATAGCGATTGTAAGTACTGAGAACCCTGGACCACTTCAGGTGTTTTAGATAAGTCTTGTTAGTACTGAGAACCCTAGACCAGAAACTGAGGTGTTTTAGACAAGTGTTGTCAGTACTGTGAGACCAGGACCAGAAACTTGAGGTGTTTTGGACAGTTATTCTCAGTATGAAGAATTTGGGACCAGAAACTGGAGGTGTTGGGGACAGGGATTTTTAGTACTGAAAGCCCTGGACCAGAAACTCAAGGTTGTGGGGATGGATTTTCAGCTTTGAGAGCCCTGAACCAGAAACTGTATAAAATATTTACACAACCTTTCCATGTTACTGTATTTACCATATAAAGTGGGACATGATAAAAAATAATATTTTTTTTCTCCTGTCCCAGAACTTAATAGTGAAACTTTTGTTCACCTAAGCCACATGTCCCAAGACTTAAGAAATTAAATAAATTTGTGTTGAATTTGCAGTGAATGTTATGCTACAGAGTCTTGGTAGTAGAATATTACAGTACTGCAGTTGTCAGTTGATAGATGATAATCGTATAGGAAATATTGCTTATGATATAGTGGCAGTTTTAGTTCTTATCAAAATCATGGAAGTATTAGATCCATATTTGCACATTTCACTCCAGTTTCACTTTGAAACAAATTGGATATGTTCTACAGTATCATTTAATTCAAATGGTTTTAGTGTCTTCAGAACCAACATCCCATCAGAATTTTGTTCTTGGAGTATTATAGATAAATTGTTCTTGAATATAACCTCCATGATTCATTTCAAAATGAGTCAGTTTGGCAGCATTCATGACTGCTGATGTTACTGTTTGAAATTGCGCTTATATCCTACATATTTTCATTACAGAGTAGGGCTCAGTGCTGGTACTGGTTTAGGGGTATCAGGTGGTTTAATAACAGCCAATCAACATGCAGCTAATCAGCAAGCAGCCAATCAACAACTGAGAAATCAAAATGCAGCAGATCAGCAAGCAGCCAACCAGAATGAAGCTAATCATGCAGCCAATCAGAATGCAGCTAATCGGCAAGTAGCCGATCAGAATGAAACAAATCAGCATGCAGACATTCAGAATGCAGCTAATCAGCACATAGTCAATCAGAGTGAAACAAATCAGCATGCAGCCAATCGGAATGCAGATAATCAGCAAATAGCCAATCAAAATGAAGCAAGTCTTTCTGCATCCATTCACAATGCAGCTAATCAGGAATTAGACAATCAGAATGAAGCAGATCTGACCAATCAGAATGTTGCTGATAGAAATCAGTACAATGAAAATAATGCACAATCAAATCACAGTTTTAGCCAAATGAATGACCCAAATAGTGATATTAGGAATGATGTTCTAGCAGATGCAGCAGGGAATATTGCAGTGATTCAAAATAGTCCAAGAGATGGAAGTATTAATATTCCAATTGTGCATGAAGTAACAGAGGGGGATGACATAACTGTTGGTGTTAGAAATAAAGTTCAGAATGACTTGAGAGAAAGAAATTCTATTGTTCCAGTTATTGCAAGTGATTTTCAGGATGCTCAATTTTTTTTATATGACAGTGATGATGATGATAGTATTTCAGATGATGAAGCAGAAGAGGGTTTGAAGAGTGATGAAGAAGGAAGCATTGTTATGGAAGATGAAGAAGAAGAACCAATAAAGGCATTGGCAGGGAAGAATATGTATGGTGATAAGAGATCAGAGACTTTTCCAAGTTCTGTGATAGAAGTCACAGATAAGAACAATGAATGCAATGAAAATGGTGATAAGGACAATAATATTAAAGGAAAAAAAGAATTTAATAAAACTGGAAGGATGTCAGAAAGTGCAACTCAGAGTGCCAAAGCTCTAGATGAGTATTGTCAGGAAAGATGTGATATGGACAGCTTAGATGCAGACAGTTACAGAGGACTAGTTTGTTGTCTGGGACAAACAGGTGTGTCTGGTGCTTATAATAATGTTACCAGTTGTACAACTGCTAGGCTAGATTTAGATAGTACTGGTACAAGCAACTGTCACATGTCGCAAGAAATTGTGCCCATTTCCAATATTGGAATTATTAAGTATGATGCTTCCCACAGTGAACAAACTAGTCTGTCAGAATCAAGGACCTTTGACTTGTTTCATGGTGATGGTGGTGACAATAATGAGAGACAGTCTGAAAAATCTTTCAGTGAATATTCCTATGAAAAGACCATAGCAGGTCATGACGTGAAAGTGCATCAGTCTTCATGCACAGAGAGGGATCATCATGCAGAGTTGTGTCAAACTGATGATCTCATTTCCATAAACGGCTTAGTTGATATGGTGACAGAGTTGCCAGTGTCTGCAGTTTACAACACCAACAATACAAACTCAGGTGCAGATACAAGTATAGTTGGGGAAAAATCTGAATGTAGGAATAATGGTGATTCACCCTTTGGGGAACAAGCAAGAATGGGTGACAAACAGCTGGCCACATCACCCCCTCCAGCTCAGGAAGAAATCAGGAATATTACATATGGTGCATCGTTTGAAGATTATCTTGATTCTGGCATTAAGGTAAGTAGACTTTCAGAAATAAAACACTTACCAAAAGGAGATAGCGTAGAAGTTCATGAATTTTCATCTTCCAGCAGAGTTGATAATCATGAGAGTTACCATCACAGGGATGAAGAAGCAGATGACAAGAGTAATACTTTTGTTGATTCCAGTTCTTCTTGTGACAGATCCTGTCAGGTAGATGAGACAAGAAAAACAAAATGTCTTGAACATCAATTTGTGCATTCCTCAAGAACTTTTGTCTCATCTGAATTTAATGGAGGTGATAAAAATCTGCATTCAGACAATACTGCTATGCCTAGATATAATTCCTTTAGTTTTTCTTATGAAAGGAAGAAAGAACAATTTTCCCAAGACAGGTCTTCCTCAGTGGTTTGCAACACTGATAAAATGTTATATTCATCAGAGAACATTTCTGAATATTCAGGATTTAATTCTAAAGCAGAGTTGGCCACAGTTTCTGCCAGTGTTAAGCACTCTGACAAAAAGAAGCCATCAGTTGAAACTGGAACTGAAGTCAGAAAAGGGAAGAGTCTGACAGGAAAGAAGAAAGGATTGGTGAATAAAATAAAAGAGGCTCAGAGGACATTGAAAGAAAGCCTCTCTACACCCAGCTACAGCACAATTCCAAGACAATTGGACCTTGAAAAATTGAATTATCATGCTAAAGAAAGGTGTTGTAGGTGCAAGAGAGTTATATTACCACCAGTTTGCACATGTAACAAAAAGGACAATTCGTCTTTGGCTACATCAGATGAAATCCGAGAAGCTGCACAGCTCGTGAAGAACATCCAGGTTAATTCAGCCATGATGTATAGTGGAGACACATCTTTGGGGACATGTAAAATCTTGACAGGACGAAGTTCAGGTCAGTCTATTTGCACTTGATTTCAAACATAATGTATGTGTAGTCATGAAATTGAAGACAGTAAAGTCTGTTCATATGCATGCATGATACGTTTCTAAAATGTTTTTTTTTCTTTCTCTCCCAAATCATGATTTTCAGTAAATTGTATGAACAGTCACAATGTTTTGTTTTATCATACATCCTCAGGTCCTCAGCCAATCAGATTCAGGAATTTTTGTATGCACTTGTTTTCAAATAAGGATGCATTTAAGTGCCTCCAGAGGACTTCTTTAATGAAACCTTTGAATTATTTTCATTTAGCTTAAAACACAAGTGAGCCTAATGTCAGTTTCTTCTTTACATACGTTACACAATCATAATACCTTAGGAGAACTAATGCTACCTCGCAAATCCTGCCCTCCCGGATAACAGTTTTAGCTGAAAAAGAACTGAAAGTTATCTGCCCACCTAGGTGGTGGTCAGGCAGAGTGATTTCCCATGATATAGAGATTGGTGACAAAACCCATGAATATCCCAGTTGATACCTTTGCTCTCACCATGAGAGACCTCACAAAGCCAGAATGAACTCTGATACAAGTTGGAGCAGTTTTCACTTCACAGGGAAAGTATACTTTGTCAATATTTCCAACTTTTCGTTCTGTGTTGACAGAGTTCTGCCTTTTCAATTTTACTATCCTTTGTCATCTTCACACATTTAATTGTACTTGCACAGGTATAAGACTTCACAATAAGTTCAGGCTGTACTTTTAATTTATGTTTGTGAAAGTCACTGAGACCTATGGAAAACTTTAACATATGTATAATTCCACAATGGCTGGCTACATACAGGTGACTTACCTCTACTAATACATTTAGTGTACAGATGCTATGGTTCATTGCATTTACCTATATGTGTAGTCCTTGAATCTCTTACAGGTAGTATGGTTAATTAATTTACTTTTTACCTGGACGCTTCATAGCTGTATTAAATTCATCTGCTATTTTCCAGGTATGTTCTAAGGCATAGTTCTGCACCAACTTAGTGTTCAATAATAAGAGACAGGTGCAGAGCTACAACAGGTATATATGTTCTGCTCTATGTTTCTTACAGATTAGACCATGGGCAAAGTGCAGAAATACATATCTAAAGACAATGACATCTTAAGTCTACATGTTGACATTCCCTCAGTGGGGGAATTTTTACTGATAATTGGGATAAATTAATAAAGGGCTCTCAAGTTACAAAATGCCAGAAATCTGCATGAGTAGAGACAGCCCAGGTACCAATGTCACCACCACAGGACTCCAAAGGGTATACAAGAAACAAAAGAAATGGAGTGTCTCCTCATCCTCATTGCACCACTCAGATGGAAGACATTATTGATCAGTGGCCTCATCAATCACACAACAGAAATTCCCAGGACAACAGAGAATTTTCCTCATCTGCTCAAACAACCATGATAGCAGTTGTTTCACCCTAACCCAGGTGTACTGAACTGGCATGTCTGGATGATATTAAACAGGCTCTCAGAAATAAACAGTTCTCACAACCAGTTATGGAGAGAATCACTCAAGCAAGAAGGCTCTCCACTCTGAAAGCATATGAAGGCAAATGGAAAATTTTACATGGTTGTGTACACAAGAACAAATATACCTTTTTGACGAGAAAAAGTCAGCATTAAGCAAAATCAAAGGTTACCACTCCATGATCACTGACACCTGTCATCATGATGGAAGAGTGGATATCTGACAAAACAGAAACTAATCTGACCTCCTCTCCTACTTTGATTATGCACACCAAAAAGGTTGGCTCTGTGCCCAAAGTGGAACCTAGCATAGGTACAAACCTGGTTGAAAACAAAGCACCATTTGAACTGCTTTCAAGGGCATCTTTGGCTAACCTTCATATAAAAGAATCAGCATAGTACATGCCCTTTCAGGGAATCCAAATTACATGCAGTTCCAAGAAGATGGGTCAGTTTCACTTATGACAGTTCCCAGTTTCATTGCCAAGAACAGGCTTCTGTCCATGGGTAATAAGAGCTTTGTACTGAAATCATTGTCTACTCTGGACACTTCCACTCAAGGTCACCTACAAAACAGGTCAGTTTCACTTATGACAGTTCCCAGTTTCATCACCAAGAACAGCCTTCTGTCCATTGGTAATAAGAACTTTGTACTGAAATCATTGTCTACTTTGGACACTTCCACCCAGTTCAAGCTTTGAAGTGGTATCTATTTTTTTAAGTAAAATATGTTCCCTTGTGAATACTTACCAAATTATAATACACATATACCCTCTCAGCCTCCCTGCAATTACATCCATGTAGAGATGTGATAATCTTGGGTTTTGCCACTAATCCCTGTATCAGGAGATCTCAGCATGACCTCCACCACCTAGGTGGGCATATAACGTGTAGCTCTTTTTTATTAGCTAAACGTGTTATCTGGGAGGGCTGTATTTGTGAGGTGGTAGTAGTTCTTCTAAGGTACTATGATTGGTTAAGTATTTGTGAAAAAGTATATTTTGCTAGAAAAAATTAGTTCTCTGCTGATCACACTTGTAATCAGTCTTGTTGCCTGCCATGTCATAATGGCCCTTATTGTGTTGCAGTCAGTTACATGTGGAGACAGTTGAGATGCCTCTTTAAGTCCTACATAATTAAAGTCCTGCAGTTATGGGTAATTCATACTTTCATGAAAAAGTGTGTACCTTCACTGAATTAACTCTGTGAGTTTTGTTTGACACTTCAAAATTATTTACTTGCCAATATCTTGATATAAAAAAGCAGCAAGCAGCAAGTATTGATTTCATTGCCAGCTTTTTGTATACAGGTATATCCAACGGAGAGATTGAGTCAGGTGAAATGAAGAAAAGTTATATAAATCGCTCCACAGCCCAGTGCAAGATACATAAAAGACGGATGGGAGAAACATCTAACCAGGCAACAAGTACCAGTGATCCAGTCGTGGAGGATGACTGTATACAGGTAACTTTTGTGTTTGTGTGTCAAATTTTGATAGTTTAATCAGGTAAATTTTGCAAATTTCGTATGTTTGAGTCAGCCTTGGTTCATTGTAAAATGTGTTGATTTTTATTTCCAATCTTTCAGAAGATGGTTGATTCTCACTGCCTGTCTTATTAGTATCATTAACATTTGGTAATTTGAAAAATCTAGAAAGTCTTAAGTTTTTACTCTTTACATTTAAGGGCACCCACCATTAATATGAGTTTTGTCTTCTCCATGGTGCACTGACAGCAGTTTTGGGAAAAATTGGATAATAAATTAAATGTTGCTATTAATCCTGAGGTCACACTGGACTCAGATAAGTTTAGCTGCCTCTTGTTAAAATAGGGCAAAGTTGTGGAAAAATACGGAACAGTGAACAGTGAGTTAGAAGTAACATATTTTAAAGCCCAAACTTTTTTCAGTGATGGGTTTTTATTTGTCTCTGCAAGTTAAATGCTATGGAAATATATCATCGTAACTGATTAAAATATCAAAAACTTTCTGTCGCGAGTTACTTTATAACTTTATTAACAGTATTAAATGGCAACTTAGAAAATTTGCAACTGTTGCTGAAAATGATCAGAGGCATATCACCTCCACCCACTATAATTTCATTTTAGGTATTGGATTAATCCATTAATGTCATAATAATTTTTAATCTCAAAGCTTATTTAAAGATATATTATTGGCTTTTGTGGTTGAAAACGCTTCTGATTTTACTTTCTTCCTGAAGTTTTGCATTTCTATCATTTTCAGTAAATTTAAAAGTTCATTGCATAGGACATCTGAAGCTACTTAATTAATTTGGTTTTAGCTCATATCTCTAATGTTGGTAAACATAAATTGTATAACTAAAAGCCATGCAATATTCAGCAGTGGGGAAAAATGGGGTATTTGGACTTGGCACTGATTGTTGGTAGACTTAAAAACTTTCCTGGCACTGAAGTGAAATTTCTCTAAATATTACCTGATCACATTTAACATTTGAAAGTAAATACCACTATGTCCCAAATATAGTCCTCCCAGAAAGATGAAAACAAGTGTCTTTCCCATCTAAAAATAGTACCTATGGAATTTCATTGTAGTTACACTGTTGTAATATTGTTTTTGTTCATTTTTGTGACAATTCTCTCACTTGTCATGTCATTGTGGACTTTGTATCTGATAGGTAAGTTGCACATGTTGGCTGTGCCTTTGCCCATCCTGCATCAGGTTTTGTTCTTTAAATCTCTTGACATGTTAGTAACCTTGGTCAGAAGAAACATGATCCAGCATGCTTCATAAAACAGTTAAGGAAAACCCCCAAAATATTGGGCTCTAAATCATCTGACGTAGACATTTAAAGTGTAAATCGCAACTAAGAGTTCGCAGCCAGCATTGTGAGTGATTCATTGATGGTACCCAAGGTTTAAATTACCCTTGCCACATCACATGATGGTACCCAAGGTTTAAATTGCCCTTGCTATGCCAGTTGTGACCATCACTTAGGGTAGTGCAGATGTAACAGTGCCAGAGCCATGATATTCATAGCTAGAGTTACAAATGTGATGATTGATCAAGAAAACTTGTGATTAAGTCCCAGAGCATGCCATAACGTGGCCTTAGTGCCTGGTAAGACTTGGTGTATGGGGTTAATTACCAATCTCACTGACAGACCATTACTAAACATCTCTAACTGTCCCAGTTGCTGAACCTCTTTTCCAGTCATGGACAAGCCATTGTAAGGGGTATATGACCAGATATTGATAATTTCAGAGTGTTGCACTGAAAATTGGTCAAGAGTTCTGTCTTTAACAGCAAGTGACATTAATCCAACCAGCTCTTCACAAATTGCTTGCTGTCCCTCTCGTTGTCTAGATTCTACACACATTGCACTCTGCTCCAACACATTTCTTGTACAGGTCCCATTTTTCAACGGATACAATTGGACCCACTTTTATGTAGACAGTTGTCATACCACTTACACTCCTCCCTTGATAACTGAAGGATGCATTTGGCTTGTTGGCCAATTTTTAAAAATCTTTTGCAGCCTCCTATATTCACCTTGCTTCTTTGATATAATCTTTCCTGGATCTTGATGTGGCTTTACTCTCCTCAGTTTAGACCACTACTGTTGTTCCTTAAGTGTCCATCTCACAATACATGTTTCCATCAAGACATTTGTCTCGGCATGAGAACTTCTTCATCCCCTTTTTCTTCTCAATATGGCTGTGGATTTTCTCAATCATGGGCCTCCTCTTCATGCACCCATTGCATTTGGAATCTGGCACAGATAGCTTTGAGCATTGGATATTAATATTGACTGAGATTGCCACTTTCTTCACCGGTGGCAGGACAAGGAGTAGTTGGTGGCTGGAATCTCATTGAAAGTTTCCCAGTTTGAGATTATGATCTGCATAGACACCAGTTCATTGTTTTAGGGCACCCAGTTAGTGCCCTGCTTCATGATGGTTAGTGGGAGGTGGACTATGAAAGAAAAAGACCATCATGTCAACCTCTTGGAGATGAAGGCCATTCTCAGTGCTGCCCATGTGTACAAAAAGCTACTCCTCAGAATAGAGATCTTTAAATTCTTTGACAGTTGTGAATCAGTAGAGGAATTCACGTGTTGTTGTTGTTGTTGTTGTTGTAGGATTTAATGCCATTTTTCAGCACATGATAGGCTGTACATGGTGGCCAATATTATTGGTGGAGGAAGAACCTGGGAAAACCCGGAAAGAACCACCAGCCCACGAGAAGCTACTGGCAAGCTTTCTCACATACCCACATTAGCCAAATCCGAGACTCGAACGCACACAGACAGAGGTGAGATGGCAGTGATCCATAATGGAGAGCACTTTAGACACTCAGTCACTTGGGGTCCCGGAATTCACGTGATATTAATTTACTGCCTTCATGTACGATTTATAAAAAAGATATTTGATAATTTTGTATGTAAGGAGTGCTCATGTAAAATTCATGAAATAGGTTTTGTAAATTGTTCTTATAGGCAGTAAGCAAATATTGTATTGATGATATGGCAAAAATTATATTATTATGACACAAGTTGCAAATTTGATTTGAAAGTACCTTCATATACCTTAGCAATTAGTGCCCTGCTTTGATGCAGTGACAATAGGATTTAATATTACATGTGTAAAATTATAAGTATTAGGTGGGTTGATGAAATAATGTATCAGTTCCATATATGTTTTGTTATAAGATGGCATTTACCCCACACATTGAAAGAGGGAAGCATGCAAATTGAATTGCACAGGGCACATAAATACCACTGTTCTGTGTATGTATTGTTATAAGATGGCAATTCTTCAGACACTGAAAGAGTACAGTATGCAGATTGATGTGTGCAGGGCACCTAAATATCACTACCTTTTTCAGCAGATCAAGATATGTTCTGTATGCAATAAAATCGCAATACTAATTCAGCAAAATACTTATACTGAAGTAATTATTGTAATTGTAAAGCAAAAGCTCAGAAGAAAGCTATATTTCAGGTTCTGAGACTGAACAGTGAGCAGTTGAAATGTGTGACTCTAAAGATGGTGGGAATCACTGATCTGGTGTTGGAGAGATGTCCTAATCTGGAATTTATCACTGGTCTGTACTTTACTGCATGCATTCTAATATAACTACTCCAAATTATGTTGATATACACATTACTGTAATAAGGTGCCTTGAATAATACAAAATTAATAAACATATTACTGTAATATGATGCCTTGAATAGTACAAGATTAATACACATATTACTGTAATAAGGTGCCTTGAATGATACAAGATTAATGCACATATTACTGTAATAAGGTGCCTTGAATAATGCAAGATTAATACACATTACTGTAATAAGGTGCCTTGAATGATACAAGATTAATACACATATTACTGTAATAAGGTGCCTTGAATGATACAAGATTAATAAACACATTACTGTAATAAGGTGCCTTGCATACTACAAAATTGAGACATATTACTGTAATAAGGTGCCTTGAATAATACAAGAATAATACACATATTTCTGTAATAAGGTGCCTTGTATACTACAAAACTGAGACATATTACTGTAATAAGGAGTCTTGAATAATACAAAATTAATACACATATTACTGTAATAAGGTGCCTTGTATTCTACAAAATTGAGACATATTACTGTAATAAGGTGCCTTGAATAATACAAGATTAATACACATTACTGTAATAAGGTGCCTTGTATACTACAAAATTGAGACATATTACTGTAATAAGGAGCCTTGAATAATACAAGATTAATACACATATTACTGTAATAAGGTGACTTGTACACCACTCCCTCGATAACTCGCGCACATCGGGGTCCAGAAACATCGACCGCACTATAAGTGAGGCGCGAGTTATCGAGGGACCTATAAAATAAGCCCAAAACCAATAAAGTGATTGACGACATAACGGAAAAATAAGGGGGGGGGGTAGGTAGATTATACTGTTGAATACTCACTTTATAATCGTTCTGAGATTAACTGTTAATAAATATCTCTTCATAACGGTGTACTTTATTATTTTCTCATAGGACAACATTAATTTCAGGATAAATTACAGTATATTGAGGCTATCATCGAAAACATTATTCCATGTGGTTTCCGTTCGCTGAACATGTGTACATTACGTCACTAATGTTTATGTTGAATTGGATACATTCTAGTTTTATTGTTTGATCCAAATTAGACGTTTTTTTTATATACAAAAGATCGAATCTTTTCGAGAAACAGTGTCGATCGAACGATAGATAGATAAATATTTTTGAATGTGATAGAAGTAAAATGGAAAACAAAAAAAACCCAAGGGTTAATCAGTACAGACGTATTTAATTGGTCTACAAATTTAAGACAACGTAAATTAGAACAAGTTAATACTTGCCGTTTGTGCCACGCTTGACAAATATCAATTCACTTTTTGAAAAAAATCAGTTATTTTTTTGTGTGTGTGTTACTCCTTGGTTTCTCTGCCTCAGAGCAAAATCCCTCAGATTTCTCAACTGCATAAGCTTTACGTAGTCAACGTTTTGGGTCTCCAGCCACCTTATGGCAATATCAAAATATTTGATTGCTTCCTGTGCAGAGGGGTGGGGGGTGCAACATCTGCATCTGCATCACTTTCAACACTTGTGTTACTCCAGTTAGAATCGTCTTCTGCTGCAAATTTGTTCGCTATAGAAATAATTATAGTTTCATCTGACATGTATTCGGCTGTGGGGCAATCATTGTCAGCACAAATCCACTCCTCCATATCATCAAGAGAAACGCCCATCTCAGGACCATGAGTCTGTACGAATTTCTCCCAAACAGCCTCGGCATTAATGACATCAGATTCACTGAAACATTCGAAGTCACTATCATCGTCGTTGTCTCTGTTACTGTTTTGCTTTACGTCAAAGGCAGCTCCAAGACCCTTAATCCAGCACCCGAGGTCTCTTGTAATCGATTTTTTTAAAATGCAACAAACACTTCCCCAAGTTGTTGATCAAAACAAAGCCAGCATGTACATGTAATTAGGTTCTCACAGAAGTACTCACGGGTTTAGATGTGACAGTTGATTGACTCTTTTCATGTTTTCAATGAACATAATATGTTGTGATTATAATGTTTACACTGAAACGGAATTAAAGGATTAGAATGTGACTTTCACACAGGAAGACGTTTAATTGGTGATTATTTCATTCTCTGTTGTCACCTGTTAGCATTTACCATAAGTTTTCATTGATCGCTATTTCACCAGACTGTTTATTTACAGTATACTGACAACTATTTATCATAAAAACTTACATAATATATGATATCTTTAAACAGAGGTCTCACTAGGATTTTAAAACTGGGTCTTTCTGCCTCTGAAGTCAATCACTAAATATCAGTACATTTTCTCACTCAGCCACTAGTCAAAGCCTTTGAACTAGCCGCCTAGCTGTTGCATCATGTTTTTTTTTTTTTTTTATGTACTCTTATAAAATGGCAACAGTACATCAAAGAGTCTTTCAGTCACTGAATTCTGTCATTTTAAATATCAGCACAGTTAACTGATCAACACATTTCCCCACAAAGCAGGTGGCTGAAACAGGACCGGCAAATCTTTGAATTTTCCCGCGCACCTATTACATGCATACGGAGGACTCCCGCCTCAGTGATTTTCTGCGTCCCAGATCAAAAATTGGCGTTCAAATATGCGTAATTAAGCGTTTTTGAGATCTCTGAAATTAATTCTTCTTTAGAACTTGCAAATTTCAAAATATTGATTATATTTTTACGGGCATTAATCACCATTTTCGATGATAAAACGAGCAATGTATCAAGGTTTAATTTATCAGTTCTTATCGTAATTTTTTCATGTTCAGCATATTTTAAAGATATTTTAAATACATTTTCTCTGGAAAAAATTGGGAGCCAAGACGGACACCACGTTATAAGCGGGATCGCGAGTTATCCAGGCGCGAGTTATCGAGGGAGCGGTGTATGCTCTAAAATTGAGACATATTACTGTAATATAGTGCCTTGAATAATACAAGATTAATACACATATAACTGTAATAAGGTGCCTTGAATAATACAAGATTAATAAACATATTGCTGTAATATGGTAACTTTATTAATACAAGATTAAAGCACATATTACTGTAATAAGGTGCCTGAATATTAAAAGAATAATACACATATTACTGTAATATGGTGCCTGAATATTAAAAGAATAATACACATATTACTGTAATATAGTGCCTGAATAATAAAAGAATAATCACATATTACTGTAATATAGTGCCTGAATAATACAAGAATAATACACATATTACTGTAATAAGGTACATTGAATAATACAAGATTAATACACATATTACTGTAATACAGTGCCTTGAATAATACAAGATTAATAAACATATTTCTGTAATAAGGTGCCTTGAATAATACAAGATTAATGCACATATTACTGTAATATGGTGCCTTGAATAATACAAGAATAGTACACATATTACTGTAATATGGTACCTGAATAATACAAGAATAATACACATATTACTGTAATATAGTGCATGAATAATACAAAATTAATACACATATTACTGAAATAAGGGGCCTTGAATAATACAAGATTAATACACATATTACTGTAATACAGTGCCTTGAATAATACAAGAATAAACGTATTTCTGTAATAAGGTGACTTGAATAATACAAGATTAATACATATATAACTGTAATAAGGTGACTTGAATAATACAAGATTAATACACATATAACTGTAATAAGGTACCTTGAATAATGCAAGATTAATAAACATATTACTGTAATACAGTACCTTGAATAATACAAGATTAAAGCACATATTACTGTAATAAGGTGCCTGAATAATAAAAGAATAATACACATATTACTGTAACATGGTGCCTGAATAATAAAAGAATAATACACATATTACTGTAATATGGTGCCTGAATAATAAAAGAATAATACACATATTACTGTAATATGGTGCCTGAATAATACAAGAATAATACACATATTACTGTAATAATGTGCCTTGAATAATACAAAATTAACATACATATTACTGTAATATGGTGCCTGAATAATACAAGAATAATGCACATATTACTGTAATAAGGTCCATTGAATAATACAAGATAAATGCACATATTGCTGTAATAAAGTGCTTTGAATAATACAAGATTAATACACGTATTACTGTAATATGGTGCCTTGAATAATACAAGAATAAACATATTTCTGTAATAAGGTGACTTGAATAATACAAGATTAATACATATATAACTGTAATAAGGTGACTTGAATAATACAAGATTAATACACATATTACTGTAATAAGGAGCTTTGAATAATACAAGATAAATGCACATATTTCTGTAATAAGGTACATTGAATAATACAATATAAGTTCACATATTACTGTAATAAGGTTCTTTGAATAATAAAATATTAATAAACATTATTGTATTAAGGTGCTTTGAATAATACAAGATTAATACACATATTACTGTAATAAGATGCTTTGAATAATACAAGATTCATACACATCAATGTAATAAGGGTATGTGAGAAAGGTTGCCAGTAGCTTCTTGTGGGTAGGTGGTTCTTCCTGGGGTTTTTCTGGGTTCTTCCTCAACCATTAATACTGGCCGCCATACATAGCCTATCATGTGCTGAAAATGGCGTTAAACCCCACAACAACATCAACAACAACTGTAATAAGGTGCTTTGAATAATACAAGATTAATCCACTCTGCTAAACATCATGTATAAACATAGGCAGTGGCTTTTATTATATGCAGTCTCACCCACTTATATCAACATCACTGTCAACAAACCACATATATCAATGACAATGCCAAGTCACAGGTCCATGGTCTGTTATGACTATCAGATTTATGATGCTTATGTCATTGTAGAAATAAAAGCAAAATTGTCTTTGTCGACAGAAGCCTATAATCCCAAATTGAACAAATCCTTTGTTTTTAATCATTTTTGTTCTCAAGTTGCCAGTTCTGACCCACACTTTGTTCTACTGTACAAAATTATTTGATGTTTGCCGCTTGGCTTTAATGTTGCCATTGCACGAACAAATGGGTATTTATTTGGTCCTCCAAATATGGCCTATCAGGTGACTTCAGTAATGTTATGCACCCATCATCAAAGTAAGCCAACTACAATCTTCAGTATAAACATCGCACCCTTCAATATAAGAAGTTTGCACCAACCTTAAATAAAAGCAGTGGAATCAGATCATGTGCATTTTCCAATGTTATTGGTGATTGAAACCACAGGAGTCTGATGTTTTATCAATAAAATATGGCAAAATTTGTGACAACACAGAATAACCTTATCTGTACTGTAAATATATAACATAAGACAGATAAGGTTGTTTCATCTTGTTACAGATTTATAGTATTTGTTGATAAAATGTCAAACTCAGTTGTTAGGACACTTTTATTGTGCAGTCAGTGTTTCCTGTTTTTAAGTGAAAAGGTAATGTCATGTTTTTTATGATGGCTACCAATGGCAGCATAAAATACAAGCAATATTTACAATCTTTTGAAACTAAATATCTAGCTTTCAAGAAAGGTAAATGTGTAGCAACTTGCAAAGATGTTCATGAAATTTTCACTTGATGATGGGTTTTCATTTCTCTGTGAATAGCCTTGTCCCCTTGGTAGCCTCAGCAACATTTGTTTTCGACCGACCAAAATCTAGGCCATTTTTAGAACATGTGGCATGCCGTGTACTAACCAGCCAATTGCTACTGATGACTATGGACACATGTATTATAGTGAATTACTTAGTGACATGTCTATTGACAATGGGATAAAGATCAAATGAGGACTACCATTATATATAATAATTAAAAACATATTCAGTATATATATATATATATATATATATATATATATATATATATATATATATATATATATGTTTTAATTATTATGTGTTTTTTGGGGGATGTGACGACTGACTGATAAACATGTGACATGTACTCAAATTCATGGATTTTTCATATGCATGTACAGTAGTTAATGCATTATGGATTCTGTCACAGAGGTAACACATCTGTATCGTTGGTAATATACAAGTGTATTTCAGACTAGTTTTGTCTTCATTAAATCCTAATTTCCATTGTTTGATTTCTGTCTGTGTTACAAATTTCACATAGTTTTTTTTCACCCTAACTTGTCTTGTGATCTGCTTTTGTCAGCAATGTTACCTCGGGCCCAAGGATATCAAGATAATCGGTTAGTTCTGTATAGGATGGTATTGCCCTCAATTATTTGAGATGGCATTGCCCTCAGGTTTAAAGAACATAAGACATGGAAAAGAAACATTAACAGTATTTAACATTATTTATGTATATGTTATTCATTTTTTGGATTTAATAGCTTTGAACCTAAAATTAGCTCCACCTGGACATTTTTTCAGAGCGCTTATAACGGCCTGGTTTCATTGATGATATACAGATACTGTTCATGTATTTCTCAAAATATATAAAATAAAAGGTTCAGATAATATTTTATGTGCATCGAAAAATCAATGCCTTCAATTTAAGTTCGAAATTGTTCTCTGCCACTTATTTCTCATATTGCTTGCTTGCCATCATCAAAAGAAACCGTACAGCTATAAGTTGGATTTTCAAAAAGTTTTTGGGCAGCTTGCAGTTGCTAATTTCAGTAATATGGTCTGACCAAATTCAGAAGGAAAATCTAATCTTTTATCAGTCCTTCAGATCTTTTCAAAAACACTTTTGGTTACACAGCAGTCTGTCTTAGGTTAGTATTATATGTACACATTTATTCTCCCCCATGGTCATTTATCTTTCCTGAATGGCCAATTATGTTCTTCCCTATGGCCAGTTATGTTATCTCCCATGGTTGATCATCTTTTTCTCATGGCCAGTTATGTTTTCCCCCCTGATCAGTTATATTTTCCTCCATGGCCAGTTATGTTCTTCACCCATTGTCAGTTAAATTCTCCATTCCCCCATGGTCAGTTATCTTTTCCCCCATGGCCAGTTATGTTATCCCCCATGACAAGTTATGCTCTCCACCATGGCCAGTTTTGTTCTCCCCATGGCCATTTATGTTATCCCCTATGACAAGTTTTGTTCTCATCCATGGCCAGTTATGTTATCCCCTATGACAAGTTTTGTTCTCCCCCATGGCCAGTTATGTTATCCCCTATGACAAGTTTTGTTCTTCCCCATGGCCAGTTATGTTATCCCCTAGACAATACAACACCTAAAATGTAAAAAACATCTATAATGATATGATTACAAAAGACAAACACCATGAAATTAGGAAACATAAAACATGCTGAAAATATTTAAGGTAGGAAACATTATTAGGTCTTTAAGTTTGTTCTTGCAGTCAAAATAAGTTAGTTTTAAGAGCACTCGTAAATAGAATCACTGTTTCTTTGTGTCTAAATTCAGTGGGCAATTCATTCCACGTTGCTGGGCCCTGGTATGCAAAAGAACTTTGTCCATATGACTTTGTTTTCATAGTGGGAATAATGAATATACGATTGTCAGAAGAGGAGCATAAATATCTTGCTGGTGTGTACACATGGGTGAGGTCGGATAGGTATGTTGGACTGGAATCCGTCACTGAAACTTGGCACAGAGAACAAATTTTGTGTTTGATTCTGGATCGAATGGATAACCAGTGTAGGGTACAGAGCAGGTGGGAGGTCTGCTCTGATCATTGTACTCTAAGTATGATCTGAGCAGCTGTGTTTTGAACTTTTTGAAGTTTTTGAAGTAGATATTGAGACAAACCAGACAGAATTGAGTTACAATAGTCCGGTCTTGAAAGTACTAATGAACACACAAGTGTTTTAGTAGCATCAACTGAAAGATATTTGCAAATGGAGCTGATGCGTCTCAGCTCAAGATGTGCAGCCTTGCATATGTTCATGACATGTTGGTGCAATGTGAGAGTGCTGTCGAGAGTACCATTTAGGTTTCATACGGACTGTGAATTTAATGTTGGTGTTGCAGATATTTATTGTTAGAGGTAAAGGATGTGAATGAGAAAGTCTTTGTGTTGTAGTCAGAATGGCTTCAGTTTTATTATCATTCATCTGCAGCTTGTTACATGTCATCCATGATTTCACATCAGAAATGCACCTCTCTACACCTTGGATGGTAGCATCAACTTCAGTTGGGTGGCAAGATTTGTATATTTGGGTGTCATCAGTGTACAGTTGGTGAGATACTGGTCAGTGACACTTGAGAGCAGCTGAGTGTATAGAATGAAGATAGATTACTAAAGGTGGAGAATTCTTTACAATTTCTGGTCAAAAACCACTCAACAGAATCTGACCAGATTCGACAGAAAGCATTCTGGGACGAAAAACTTTTAAGTTTACATAAACTTAATGATGTCTGTCTGCCATCAAATATTGCTGCCATTACTAAAAATAGAGAAGCAATTCATAACCTCTACTAAAAAGCTGCTTAACAGACCTTGAACAAATTTGACAGAAAGTGTCCTAGCTTAACAGTTTTTCATCATTTTGATTCTGTTCTATCATTAAATAAGGCAGCCATTACTGAAAGTATTAAAATGTTTACATGATTTTAACCCCCCCCCAACCCACTGAACAAAATGTAGCAATTTTGATACAATGTGCCCCAGGCAAAGGGGTCTTTAATTGTTGGACAAACATGCTTACATGGCTTTTGATATGGATAAAGATGCTAAAAATAGATATCTGTTTTTATGCAGTCAATTTCACTGGAAGAAATTTTTACAGAAAGCATCCTACAAAACCAGATTTCTTTAAGTGCTCTTACATTTGGCTTTTAGGCATGTGTAAGTCAGGTGGGCAAACAAAGGCCCACTTGAGCCTTTTGTTTCCAGTTTTGGTATGCCTTTGGACTAGTGAAATTGCTTTTTCTTTATTTGCATATATATGTATTTTACTCATAGTAATAAACATTTAACTTTATTTTAACTAACACTGGCACTACACATTTTCAGATATAATGAACTATTCTTCCCATCCTTTTCTTCCCATTTATTTCATGATCTACTCTTTTCTAAATTCTTCATCAACAAGCTATCTCATCATTAGAAAAAGCATACAAATTAAGTTCATAACAAAGAATTAGTTGTAATTTGAGATTGACAGGAACAAACTCAAATCAGGGCCATGAATCACAACCACAGGGCAAAACAACACAAGGTTGTCATGGTCAAAGTTAATATTTGTATGTGATCAGGCCTATTTTATCTGGTGTGTCATGAGCATTCATACACCAGAAGAACTTGTCAGATGATCTTTTGTGGGTCATCCATTGTCTGTCAGCCCATTAGTACAAGTTTATTATCACTATTCTTCCTGAGCTACTTGGAGAATTGCCTTGAAATTTTACACACACAGTTAACCCATGGTCTACTTGGTCCTAAATGTAGTTGGTGCCACTTAGACATCCAATATGGCCACCACAGTGGCAATCATATAAATCATGTTATCACTACTTCTTCTCAATGATGGTCTTGTCGATATTGAGTTTTAACTATAAGACTTACCATGTTGATGTGTATAGTTGTTCCTAAATTAAAATGATATTATGAATAATATGTCCAATATGGTTATTATAGCAGCCATCTTGGAAATCTTGCTATTGTAACTCTGATAGAACAGAATGTCATATTGACGTTCTTTATTTTTACTAAACATCTTATGATGTCTAGTTGAAAATGGTTCAGTGCAAACATCCAGTCTTGTTATCACAACTCCTGAATGAATGAATAGCAGAGATGGTTTCAACATTCAGCATTTTAAAGGAATAAGTGGCTTTGAATTCCTGGAAATTCTTTTCAGCCAGTAGAGAGTCAGTCCTTTTGAGGGAATCTTGTTGTTACATCACACAAGTTGTTTAAATACATATTTCTTTTCAGCCAGTAGAGAGTCAGTCCTTTTGAGGTAATCTTGTTGTTACATCGCACAGGTTGTTTAAATATATATTTCTTTTCAGCCAGTAGAGATTCAGTCCTTTTGAGGGAATCTTGTGACATCACACAAGTTGTTTGAATACATATTTCTTTTCAGCCAGTAGACAGTCAGTCCTTTTGAGGTGAATTTTTTTTGTTACATCAGCTTTACTCAAATAGGTATCACACATGTTGTTTCAATACATATTTGTTTATGTTTAAAAAATTCCAGTTGTAGATATTCGGTACATGATTTATTTATGTAGTAAGAATAACAATCTTGCATGGTTTTCTGTACGTAACAAGGAAAGATTTTGTACCCATATTCATTTTCAGAGGAATTGTGGCTTATTAGAAAATGTTATTGTCACAGTAAAGGAAACTGCATACACGTAATGATTAGGTGATTTTCTTTACAGCAAGTGGTTGTAGGGTGTTGAAGAAGGTGGACATCCAGTCATGTCCACGATTAAAACGAGTCACAGTAAGCCAGTGTAGGAAGTTAGACGAGGATCATCTTTTGGATCAGGTGTATCAGCTACCTCCGGAGCAAAGTCGTCTGATTATACTTAGACCTCAGCATGAGGTGAGAAAATAATGCTTAAGTCAGCTGACACATATTTACTTGGTTGAACACTTGACTGCATATAATCCATGCCAGAATTGTATGCCCAACTCTGAATATGCACGAGACATAATATATTACCCATCTACATCTGTCTGGTCACCTTTCATTCTCTACGTCTATCTCTTTGCCTGTTCATCCACCCAGTTAATGTTTGTGTTCTTATCAGTTTTCAGATGGGATTGAAGGGGTGTGATTAATATTTTTAAATCAAATTTGGTACAGTATGATAATAATAATATGGCTGTGCATTCACTTACAATATAATAATAATATAGTCTGTATAAACATACAATATCACAATAATATAGTCTGTGCATACACCTACAATATAATTATAATATAGTCTACATACACATACAATATCATAATATAGTCTGTGCATACACATACACAATTTATAGGTTACTGCATTTGTATGGGAAAATATGAACGAGTTTTCGGATGGAATACTGCACGAACTTGTGAGTGCAGTATAGCCTTCTGACAAAACGAGTTCATATTTTCCCATACAAATGCAGTAACCTTTTTATTGTATGCTCATTTTTTATTCTACCTAAGGTTTAATTATATAAACAAAATACACTACAAGAAACAATGTAAATGAATGAATGCCATATTCCAAACTAAATACACAAGCGCAGATTTGACATTACAAAATGACATCATTATTAATGCACACATAACTCCACCCAGATAAATTTGAACTTAGTCACGTGATCGACATAACTTTTGAAAAAAAATGGCGTGTCTAGTTAAAATTGAAATTTGCAGTCATATTGTGAATGAATGCGCATTGCAACGACTTTTCCATTTGATCTGGAGTGAATATATTTTGGTATTTTGTTTCGATTCGACGAAAGTTTGTGATTTTGGACTGGATTCATCTGTGCAAATTATACATGAAATACATTGGATTAAAGTGGCGTGGGAGAAGCATGTTTATGTCTGCAAATGTGTTTCTGTTCTGTCATTGAATGTTTGAAATCATAACGTGGGAAAAATATGAAGACTTTCAATTGCAATTTTCAAAAAGACGCTATGGAATTTAATGTGTATTTCATTTTGAGTGCAGTAAAGAGGATGCATTTGCACTTATCATTGAAATTACAGCACACTTTCGAAATGTGTAATCCAGATTGAAAACCTATGACATGGCTCATGTAATTCGGATTTGCAGAATTAAGAAAAAACATTTTGAGGAAATTCAGGATGTAAAACTGTAAGTATATTTTATTTTGCGATTCTTATCACCAGATGAAGAAGACAGTATATGCCTTGTCACTTGTATGTTATTTGTAAGGACATAATCGTCCGTCTTTTATATAATGTAGCTAGCCTAAATCCGTAACATTGTATCAACACGGAATGTGCCAAAACAGCTGGGTTTTTTTTGCAGTCCACGAAACATGTTTTAGTTCATTCAGAAACAAATTTAAATAACCACAACGTGAAGAGCCTCTTACGCGAGTGTATATGATTTGTTTACAAATCAAAAGTGCATCTGCGTCATTGTTTGTTTACAGTAGAAAGTAGTTCCTTTATTTACGTGAATGCTACATGTGTATTGTCACACGCATTCAGTATCGGGGAATATAATAATAATATAGTGTGTGCATACACATACAATATAATGATATAGTCTGTGCATACACGTACAATATAATAATATAGTCTGTGCATACATATACACAGTATAATAATAATATAGTCTGTGCATACATATGCAATATAATTATAATATAGTCTGCAAACATATACAATATAATTATAATATAGTCTACATACACATACAATAATAATATAGTCTGCATGCACATACAATATAATAATAATAATATAATCTATGCATACACATACAATGTAATATAATCTGTGCATACACATACAGTTTTATAATATAGTCTGCATACACATACAGTATAATAATAATATAGACTGCATACAACTACAATATAATTATAATATAGTCTGTGCATACACATACAATATAATAATATAGTCTACATACACATACAATAATATAGTCTGCTAGCACATACAATATACTTATAATATAGACTGCATACACATACAACATAATTTTAATATAGTCTGTGCATTCATATACAATATAATAATAATATAGTCTGTGCATACACATACATGATAATAATATAGTCTGCATACACATACAATACAATAATAATATAGTCTGCATACACATACAATATAATAATAATATAGTCTACATACAAATACAATATAATAATAATATAGTCTGCATACACATACAATATAATAATAATATAGTCTGTGCATCCACATACATTATAATAATATAGTCTACATACACATACAATATAATAATAATATAGTCTACATACACATACAATATAATAATAATATAGTCTGTATACACATACAATATAATAATATAGTCTGTGCATACTCATACAATATTATAATATAATCTGTGCATACACATACAATATAATAATATAGTCTACATACACATACAATATAATAATATAGTCTGCTAGCACATACAATATAATTATAATATAGACTGCATACACATACAATATAATTTTAATATAGTCTGTGCATTCATATACAATATAATAATAATATAGTCTGTGCATACACATACATTATAATAATATAGTCTACATGCACATACAGTATAATAATAATATAGTCTGTGCATACACATACATTATAATAATATAGTCTACACATACAATATAATAATAATATAGTCAGCATACACATACAGTATAATAATAATATAGACTGCATACACATGCAATATAATTTTAATGTAGTCTGTGCAGTCATATACAGTATAATAATAATATAGTCTGTGTATACACATACATTATAATAATATAATCTACATACACATACAATATGATAATAATATAGTCTGCATACACATACAATACAATAATAATATAGTCTACATACACATACAATATAATAATAATATAGTCTGCATACACATACAATACAATAATAATATAGCCTGCATACACATACAATATAATAATAATATAGTCTGCATACACATACAATGCAATAATAATATAGTCTACATACACATACAATACAATAATAATATAGTCTGCATACACATACAGTATAATAATAATATAGTCTGCATACACATACAATATAATACTAATATAGTTGGTGCATGCACATACAATATAATTGTAATATAGTCTGCATACATATACAGTATGATAAAAATATAGTCTATGCATACACATACAATATAATAATAATGTAGTCTGTATACACATACAAGGGCTATTTGAAAAGTTCTTACTATTGGTTTACTGTGCAACAAAGCTCATAGTGAATAGTATGTCAATGCATCTTCTTGAAGTTCTTCCCATGCACCTCAACACACTTACTCAGAATGATTTTCCAGTTATTAATTGCTATTTTGTGTTCACATTTTGTTTTTCATACACTGGAAACCTGTACTTCAAACCACATGGTGGTTTGGAAATAATCTTTTCCTCCTTGAATCTTTTGATAAGGCAATTCAGTCCAAGAAAATCACCTGAAGCTTAATTAGAGCTTTATGGATGATGTGGTAAAGTTTGGATGTTTTACTCCTTCAGGAAGTCTGTAATGATGGCAGATTTAAGTGCCAGAACATTAGATGGTGTAGAAGAATACCTCGGGTACCATTGCGTAGACAAGTTGTTTGGTACAACTTTTGACAGTTTTGGAGACGTAAAAATGTCCATTGACTCTAGCTGAGTTACGAAAACATTATAACAAAATATTCAGAATATTTTGAAATTTTAACTATTGTTTATATGGCAGCATCCATTGTGTTTGTTGTTTTAAGTATAGTTAGTAAATAATTACCTATTCTTATTTTTTTTAGCCCATCTTGTTTCGATCATTCAGATTTGCATATTTTCATGAATCATTTTTTTAAAAATGTGACATTTTTATAAGTTTTAATTTGCGCTTTTTTTATTAATTGTCAGATCCTCCAAGAGATGTGAAAATAGTGTGGTTTAGGTAAAATGTTAGAAAAATTTGTATATTTATTTAAAACCTACATTTGTTTCTAAAAATGCAGAGAGTTTACAAATGGTCACGTCGTTTTTATATTCTTTTTCTTCAGGTCAATGACTATGAGCACTTGCTTCGGCAGAACTTGAAGGATTATGACTATAGTTCATGTTACCTGTATGACTACAGTCCCATCCCCAGTGAGACACTATATAACATGCATCGTATGGAATCTTGGATGAACCTTCTGGAAAACTTTAATTTGTATGTATTTCAGGCACAGTGTATTCTTGAAACGTTTGAGCATCAAGCTCAAGTTCACCCTCCCTCCCTCCACACCCAAAATTAACCTCAGAGTTAAATTATTTTATGAAGGTAAATAAAAGGATGGTTTGACATGAAGGGGTCTCTTGTAATCCTTGATACCTGTTAACAGATGTGTAAAAATCATTTCAAACAACACCAAGAGAGATATTTGAAAAATTTAATTTCTGTAATAAAGTCTAAGATGTTTAGTGGAACTGGTGGCTGGTACCCAATAACAGCTAAACTGGAACAAACTGTGATACTTTTTGATCAGTATGCAGCTATGAGTCACCTTTAAAATTATATGGAATGAGATTTTAACAAATTCCATGCCAAATATGGACACGTTTTTCCATTTTGGTATAAATTTTATGACAAAGGTGAGAAATATGTTGCATGCATTCTAGACTAAATTACATAATAAATTTACTGTAGAGAACATGAGTCATGTACATACATGCACTGGGTGAAAAGGAGAATTTTGTAGGTAAAGGATTTTGTTAATGAAAATGGGTCATGGATTAATGTAGATGATTTTTGTAAGAAGTTTGAAATGCATGTCAACATCCTCAGGTTTCAAGGCATGCTCAGATCCTGCACATTATGTTATTTAATGCAGAAGATGAGCTGCAACTACAATATCTTCTAGGTAAAAGGTTACCGACAGGTGTAATCGACAAAGAAAACTCCAAGCTATTCATCCTGTATGCAGCATACTTTGTCATGCAGTGTGCAGCTATCTTCTGTAAATAAGGTACTGAAACTTACAACTTATACGGTTGACGAACACTTTGTTGACTGATATAGTGTAAGAATTTGTATTCTAATTTATATATATATATATATATATATATATATATATATATATATATATATATATATATATATATATATATATATATATTATTTTTTTATTATTATTTTTTTAATTTTTTAAAAAAAAATACTTATTTATTGATTGTATTCAGATGATTTATTCTTATATCATGTAATCTTCCATGGAAGGAAATAAAGATGATGATAAGTTTCAAAAGAGAATATATTCTTGGTATAATAACCAAAACAAACAAGATACTGTGATCAATCTCCTTTTATTGCAACTGAATTAATATATCAGTAAATGTTGTTTTAAGAATGAAACTCCAAACATTCCCCATTTAAAAAATGAAATGTTCTATTACATGTCAGAAAAACATTATGCATATATCAATTGTACATGGAAAAAGTTTGATGTCAAATGGTAACTATGCAAACATCAGTTTGAATGATTTGTACTATATTTTCAAATCACAGCTACAATTTTAATTCAACTTAGATATGTCCATATGGTAAATTAAGCATGTGTGCAGTGATGGAGGTATGACCTCATTTAGTTTGTTGTTGGGTAAATTAGAAAGGAAACATGTAGTAGTTAACATAATATATATAGCTACAAAGCAGAGTAATTGCAAAGGTATTAATGCACTAAATTGTTAAGGTCATATTTGTTTCCTAATCTATGTATTGGTTTTATTGGGAGATTGATAATAAGAGAAAACAATCATAAAATAAAATAATAAAAGAATGTAAATATTTGTCGAATGAGTAACAAAAATAGTTGCTGTATAAAACTTGTAATAAGTGAGTGTTTAATGTAGTAATAATAAGCACATGTGCATGGGCCTCTGTGTGTGTGTGCACATGTGTGTCTCTATGTGTGTGTGCACATGTGTGTGTGTGTGTGTGTGTGTGTGGCTACACATGTTTGCATACGTGTGTATATATGTACATGTAGAAATAGCTACAGTAAATACTCTGTCGGTCTGTTTGTCTGTCTCCCTCTAGAGTAGCCAATATGATATTCAGTATTGGGTTAAGAATTTAAATATAATACTGTGTAGTAGTGTTAATGATTACTCCCTGTAAAGTAATGTGTACTTTTACTGAATTGTGAAGTGGTCAGAGGAGGGACTTTTCCCAGACCTGCTGATACTTATAAATAATTAAAAAAATATGTTGCAGTGATCACAAAAAGATTTGGACACGTTCAGTGATTCTGATGTGTCAATGCCAACAACATGACCACACTGCTTGGCCAAACTATCTCTTGTTAAACTCGGTAATTTTGCAATTTTAGCGATCAGTTCATCTCAGCTATGAATTATTTGTTAAATTATTATTTCAGTAAATCTGTTATTTTTTATTTTGCTTGTACTTAGGTGAATCTTGTTACATTCACATCCTTGATAAAATAAAGTCAGACATATTAGATCTACACTGGGTGAGTTTGTGTTTGAGTTCAATAACATTTTCAACACTGCTATCATTAAGACCCGGCATCAAGATAAAGGTGTCCTATAGTAATATACGGGTCATGGTAGCTATATGGTTAGTGTGCTGAACTCTTGACCAAATGGGTGTGGGTTCAAGCCCTACCACTAAACCAGCCTGTGTCAGTTACCATGGTGTGTCTTTGCACAAGGCTGTTTCAATTGTCTTGGCATTAAATAACCTACTTTTGTTGCTGTGCTGTAAAGAACCAATCCAATCCAATCCTTTAGTAATAACCTTTTTTGTTGGCATGCCCATCTTTCAGTCTCATTCTCTTTGTTAAGTCACACTTCTTGTAACCATCATAGTTCAGCAATCATTACACATAATTGAATGCCATTTGGTTGGTAAATTGCCTATTATATATGGATGGGCCTTTTAAAGGTTTTGTCTTTTTAGGTCCAATTTTTCCCTTTTCCCTTAATATTCCATTTTCACTATAGCTAATCCTTGCAATCTGCATAGCATAGGAACCATGCAGCATATTTTCAGGCAAATTGGTGTGTACATTTTCTTATAGCTCTATATCCTGTTACGATTTTGTTTTGTTAAGTCCATTTTTGGAAGTTATGGCCCTTGACAGTTAGCTTTGTATGTTCATATGAGATGTTGCCTTTAATCAGCAAAGCTTAAGGGCTGTTGCAGTAAAACATACTTGGTACAGACAGAAGCACTTATATTGTGGAATAGTTACCCATAGATGTAATTTAGAAATTGTTTAGAATTTTCATTTGAACTTTTCGAGTAATCAGTACTAAGGCATTTATTTTGACCAAATTCCCTCCCCTTAGTACATTTATGTTTAAATGGAATGACCTTAAGAACCATTCAGTATAGTTTTGATGAAGTTCAATATGAAAAGTGTCTCATAAAGTTAAATGCCATAAATGGGGTTAGTCTCATTGAGAACATTTGTTCTCCAAGATAACTTCACCAAAATGTGATGAATTTGAACCAGGCTTGGCATGAAGCCTTAGATTGCTGAGACCTTGAGTGAGTTTAATTTCTAGCATTCCATGACATCAATTCCAGTAGGTATTTTCCCAGAAAACTGTGTTCCTGACTGGCTTCCACAGTCTGTTTTTAACAAGACCTGTTGGATTTGGACCTAATTGGCATGCAGCTTGTATTGAAAGAGTTTAAATTCAAATTTCAAATGTTCCATTTTTTATATATATAGTTAAATTGTAGCCCCTTTCTTGCCATTTCTTCTAAGTTTGCACAGCATAACTTACTAACAAATATTGCTTTTCAGCCAGTTATTATTATCATGTAGAAGAATTAAGCCCCTGATCGTCCATCACCAGACATTGGTTTTCCAACTGATTTTCTTGTTTAAAGTCCTACTGAGCAAATTGTTGAGATGATGACAGGGCCGTTAGCAGTGCACCTGTCATAATTAGCTGTAATCATAGTTTTTAGGGGAAGAAAATCAGGGTAACTTAGCAATAATACCTTTGACTCTCTTTAAGATTAAATAGAGGTAGGTCACTATGACCTACTTGTTAAATAATTTGCTTGATTTGTCATTGTTTCTCACTAGAAAGTGCCACATGTTTGGAAATGTACAGAATCATTTTCCTTGTTTTATTTTGTTTGTAGATTCATCATGTCTGTATATGGCATACCCCAGTATAGGCAGTTGGAGAATCCCAATAAAGGACTTTACATTTTCAGTGGTATGTATTCTTTGTTTCTGTTTCTTATATCAGTAATTATTTTTAAAACTTATTTTTTAGGTCAGTAATCCGTTTGAATATTTGTTTCTTTGGTCATTAATCTGTTTGAATACTTATTTCTTTGGTCAGTAATCAGTTTGAATACGTTTTTCTTAAGTCAGTAATCAGTTATAATACTAAATTCTGATGTCAGTAATCAGTTTTGTTCTTAGTAAACAGTTTGAATACTTATATATGAGGTCAGTAATCCATTTTTATACATATTTCTTTCATCAGTAATGAGTTTTAATACTTATTTCTTAGGTCAGTAATCTGTTTTAATACTTATTTCTTACATAAGTAATCTGTTTTAATACTTAATTCTTAGGTCAGTAATCTGTTTTAGTACTTATTTCTTAGGTCAGTAATCTGTTTTAATACTTATTTCTTTAGTCAGTAATCAGCACGAATACTTATTTCTTTGGCAGTAGTTTGAATACTTGTTTCTTTGGTCAGTAATCAGCTTGAATACTTATTTCTTTGGCAGTAGTTAGTTTGAATACTTGTTTCTTTGGCAGGCATCAGTTGAGTACTTATTTCTATGTCAGTAATCAGTCTTAATACTTATTTCTTTGGTCAGTAACCAGGTTTTGAGTGTTCTGAAGCAAATGCACATTAGAGTGTTGTTGCAAAATATCCTGTTTACATGGGTTATAAAATAGTATGCAGACTTACGGGAAGTCAGAAGTGACATCTTTATCTTTTTGTATATAAGACATCTAGATTAGATGAATTACCTGTATTTTTGTTATTGATGCATTTAATAAAATGGTTAATTCTGATTGAGAATAGAAGAAAAAGCACACAAGTAGCAAATTGTTTAAGTTTTAAACATGTCATACACTGATTAGTCTTGTTCAGCCAGAACTCTTGCATGGCTCCATGTGAGTGTTACTATACAGAACTCTTGCATGGCTCCATGTGAGTGTTACTGTACAGAACTCTTGATTGGCCCCATGTGAGTGTTACTATACAGAACTCTTGAATGGCCCCATGTGTTACTGTACAGAACTCTTGCATGGCTCCATGTGAGTGTTACTGTGCAAAACTCTTGCATGGCTCCCTGTGAGTGTTACTGTACATAAATCTTTAATGGCCCCTTGTGAGTGTTACTGTACAGAACTCTTGAATGGCCCCATGTGAGTGTTACTGTACAGAACTCTAAAATGGCCCCATGCGAGTGTTACTATACAGAACTCTTGAATGGCCCCATGTGTTACTGTACTGAACTCTTGAATGGCCCCATGTGAGTGTTACTATACAGAACTCTTGAATGGCTCCATGTGAGTGTTACTGCACAGAAATCTTGATTGGCTCAATGTGAGTGTTACTGTACAAAGCTATTTTATGGCTCCATGTGAGTGTTATTGTATAGAAATCTTATATGGCTCCATGTGAGTGTTACTATGCAGAGCTCTTGGATGGCCCCATGTGAGTGTTACTGTACATAACTCATGTATGGCCTCATGTGGGTGTTACTGTATGGAGCTCTTATATGGTTCCATGTGAGTGTTATTATACAGAGCTCTTGAATGGCCCCATGTGAGTGTTACTGTACAGAACTCTTGCATGGCTCCATGTGAGTATTACTGTACAGAACTCTTGCATGGCTCCATGTGAGTGTTACTGTACAGAACTCTTGCATGGTTCCATGTGAGTTTTACTGTACGTAAATCTTGATTGGCCCCATGTGAGTGTTACTATACAGAACTCTTGAATGGCCCCATGTGTTACTGTACAGAACTCATGCATCATGTAATTGTTGAACTACTGTAGACCCATATGTATCGTTGTATCATGTTATTTTAGAGTAGTGTAGATCTAGATATAGCAATACATCATGTAATGGTAGAACAGTGTAGACCCAGCTCTATCAGTGTATCATGTAATGGTCAAACAGTGTAGATGTATGTCTATCATTACATCTTGTAATGGTTGACTTGTATTGACACAGATCAATCATTACATCTTGTAATGGTAGAATAGTATAGACCCAGATCAATCGTTACTCTTGTAATGGTAGAATAGTATAGACCCAGATTAATCATTACATCTTGTAATGGTAGAATAGTATAGACCCAGATCAATCGTTACTCTTGTAATGGTAGAATAGTATAGACCCAGATTAATCATTACATCTTGTAATGGTAGAATAGTATAGACCCAGATTAATTATTACATCTTGTAATGGTAGAATAGTATAGACCCAGATCAATCATTACATCTTGTAATGGTAGAATAGTATAGACCCAGATTAATCATTACGTCTTGTAATGGTAGAATAGTATAGACCCAGATCAATCATTACATCTTGTAATGGTAGAATAGTATAGACCCAGATCAATCATTACATCTTGTAATGGTAGAATAGTATAGACCCAGATTAATCATTACATCTTGTAATGGTAGAATAGTATAGACCCAGATCAATCGTTACTCTTGTAATGGTAGAATAGTATTGACCCAGATCAATCATTACATCTTGTAATGGTAGAATAGTATAGACCCAGATTAATCATTACATCTTTTAATGGTAGAATAGTATAGACCCAGATCAATCATTACATCTTGTAATGGTAGAATAGTATAGACCCAGATCAATCATTACTCTTGTAATGGTAGAATAGTATAGACCCAGATCAATCGTTACTCTTGTAATGGTAGAATAGTATAGACCCAGATTAATCATTACATCTTGTAATGGTAGAATAGTATAGACCCAGATCAATCATTACATCTTGTAATGGTAGAATAGTATAGACCCAGATCAATCATTACATCTTGTAATGGTAGAATAGTATAGACCCAGATTAATCATTACATCTTGTAATGGTAGAATAGTATAGACCCAGATTAATCATTACATCTTGTAATGGTAGAATAGTATAGACCCAGATCAATCATTACATCTTGTAATGGTAGAATAGTATAGACCCAAATCAATCATTACATCGTGTAATGGTAGAATAGTATAGACCCAGATTAATCATTACATCTTGTAATGGTAGAATAGTATAGACCCAGATCAATCATTACATCTTGTAATGGTAGAATAGTATAGACCCAGATCAATCGTTACTCTTGTAATGGTAGAATAGTATAGACCCAGATCAATCGTTACTCTTGTAATGGTAGAATAGTATAGACCCAGATCAATCATTACGTCTTGTAATGGTAGAATAGTATAGACCCAGATCAATCATTACATCTTGTAATGGTAGAATAGTATAGACCCAGATCAATCGTTACTCTTGTAATGGTAGAATAGTATAGACCCAGATCAATCGTTACTCTTGTAATGGTGGAATAGTATAGACCCAGATTAATTATTACATCTTGTAATGGTAGAATAGTATAGACCCAGATCAATCATTACATCTTGTAATGGTAGAATAGTATAGACCCAGATCAATCGTTACTCTTGTAATGGTAGAATAGTATAGACCCAGATTAATCATTACATCTTGTAATGGTAGAATAGTATAGACCCAGATCAATCATTACATCTTTTAATGGTAGAATAGTATAGACCCAGATTAATTATTACATCTTGTAATGGTAGAATAGTATAGACCCAGATCAATCGTTACTCTTGTAATGGTAGAATAGTATAGACCCAGATTAATCATTACATCTTGTAATGGTAGAATAGTATAGACCCAGATCAATCGTTACTCTTGTAATGGTATAATAGTATAGACCCAGATCAATCGTTACATCTTGTAATGGTAGAATAGTATAGACCCAGATTAATCATTACATCTTGTAATGGTAGAATAGTATAGACCCAGATCAATCATTACATCTTGTAATGGTAGAATAGTATAGACCCAGATCAATCGTTACTCTTGTAATGGTAGAATAGTATAGACCCAGATCAGTCATTGCATCTTATAATGGTAGAATAGTATAGACCCAGATCAATCATTACATCTTGTAATGGTAGAATAGTCAAACAGTGTAGATTATGTCTATCATTACATCTTGTAATGGCTGACTTGTATCATCTTGTAATGGTGGAATAGTATAGACCCAGATCAGTCATTACATCTTGCAATGGTTGACTTGTATTGACCCAGATCAATCGTTACTCTTGTAATGGTAGAATAGTATAGACCCAGATCAGTCATTACATCTTATAATGGTAGAATAGTATAGACCCAGATCAATCATTACATCATTACATCTTGTAATGGTAGAATAGTATAGACCCAGATCAATCATTACATCATTACATCTTGTAATGGTAGAATAGTATAGACCCAGATCAATCATTACATCATTACATCTTGTAATGGTAGAATAGTCAAACAGTGTAGATGTATGTCTATCATTACATCTTGTAATGGTTGACTTGTATCATCTTGTAATGGTGGAATAGTATAGACCCAGATCAGTCATTACATCTTGTAATGGTTGACTTGTATTGACCCAGATCAATCATTACATCTTGTAATGGTAGAATAGTATAGACCCAGATCAATCATTACATCTTGTAATGGTGGAATAGTATAGATCCAGATCAGTCATTACATCTTGTAATGGTTGACTTGTATTGACCCAGATCAATCATTACATCTTGTAATGGTAGAATAGTATAGACCCAGATCAATCATTACATCATTACATCTTGTAATGGTAGAATAGTATAGACCTAGATCAATCATTACATCATTACATTAGACCAATAGTTATGAGTGTGTCATGTGATGGTAGAACAGTGTATATGATCTATCAGTGCATCATTTGATGGTAGAACAGTATAGATCCAGATCTGTCAGTCTATCCTGTGATGGTAGAACAGTGTAGATCCTGATCTATCAGTCTATCCTGTGATGGTAGAACAGTGTAGATCCTGATCTATCAGTCTATCCTGTGATGGTAGAGCAGTATAGATCCTGATCTATCAGTGCATCATGTGATGAGGGGCCCCGAGTGGCCAAGTGGTCTAAAGCGCTCTCCGTTACGGATACTGCCATCTCACCTCTGTCTGCATTGGTTTGAGTCTAGGATTTGGCCAATGTGGATATGTGAGAAAGCTTGCTAGTAGCTTCTCATGGGTCGGTGGTTCTTCCCAGGGGTTTCCTGGGTTCTTCCTCCACCATTAATACTAGCCGCTATACATAGCCTATCATGTGCTGAAAAATGGCGTTAAAACCCACAACAACAACAACAACAACAGTATCATGTGATAGTAGAACAGTGTAGATCCTGATCTATCAGTGCATCATGTAATGGTAGAACAGTGTAGATCCAGATCTATCATTGCATTGTGTGATGGTAGAACAGTGTAGATCCAGATCTATCCTTGCATCATGTGATGGTAGAACAGTGTAGATCCATATCTATCAATGCATCATGTGATAAAACAGTGTAGATCCAGATCTATCATTGCATCATGTGATGGTAGAGCAGTGTAGATCCAGATCTATCAGTGCATCGTGTGATAGTAAAAAAGCATAGACTTCTACAACTCCATGATCTTAAACTAAGTAACAGAAAAGAGTAAAAAGAAATAAATTTATTTCCCTAGTATACTGGAGTACATGCCCTTAGATATGTAAATAGCTTCTAGATAATGATCCCGTAACTCTCATATGGGTATCAATTTTGCGTCTTATTTAGACCGTATAATCGTTTTCTTGAAATGAACCAGCCAGTTGGGCTTTTTACGTTTGACACTCAAAGGTGTTTTGTTGCGACCAGTTTGAGTTGAAATTCTATTTTATGGAATTATTAATTCTTTTCCCTGGGAATATTTAAGTGCTCGTACAGAATTCTTGGACAAAGACATTTATTGAAATTTTATTCGGAATTCAAACACCGGAATATTATTTTCTGTGGTTCAACAAAGAACTCGTGTGGACTCAAACTCAAATTCATTAGAACATTTTATTACTAGGACTTCTAATTTTTAATTCTTGGATTATTCTTGGATTGTTTTTGGATTTGGTTCTTAAAACTATAAGTTCTTTTCCTCATTTTTAACTTGTTTTTCTAGGGAAATAAATTATTTGTTAAATTTTACAAAGCTTGTTGTCTTCACTTTTTTCTTGTTACTGTTTATGAGAACATAAACACATAACAATAATCCAGAAACGTTCTTTTCTTAATTCACTGTAATTTCAAGTTAATGTTCCAGGCCAAGAATATCATAGATGAGCACTTTGTATTTCCAGTGAATAATAATTTGAATAAATAATACCACCCAAATGAAAATCTGAAAAGAATGATAAGACTGATGCTAAGGCAAGAATAAGTAATTTCTCAAGCAAACAGCATTATATAAAAAAACTAAGACATAATATTAGAACCAGGACAAGGATCAAAAGCTCATTTCTAGAAAGATCTAAGTTGTCAACAGAATAAAATCTGTTACTAAGATTATAATAAGAAAATGGTAAACATCAAATAGACCAGGTTTTCCATGGGGAATTTCCAGAGTTCTAGACTCAGATTAAGATAAACATGTTTACATTAATACTGATCTGAATATTTAATCCACACTCATAGGGAAAATTTTAGCTATGTATTATGTTGTTTACAAAATCAATGTCCCTAGTCAGGTACACAGTGAACTTAATTTTGGACAAGGTCAGTTACAAAATATAAATGTACATAACAAGACCTAGATCTTTCAATGCATCTTGTAATGGTAAAACAGTGTAGATCCAGCTGTATCAATTTATCATGTAATGGTAGAACAGTGTTAAACCCAGATCGATAGGTGCATCATGAAATAGATGAACAGTGTAGATCCAGATCTATCAATGCATCATGTAATGGTAGAGCAGTGCAGATCCAGATCTATCAGCATATCATGTGATGGTAGAACGATGTAGATCCAGATCTATCAGTGCATCATGTAATGGTAGAGCAGTGTAGATCCTGATCTATCAATGCGTCATGTGATGGTAGAACTATGTAGACCCAGATCTATCAATGCATCATGTGAATGGTAGAACAGTGTAGACCCTGATCTATCACTGCATCATGTAATGATAGAACAGTGTGGACCCTGATCTATCAGTGCATCATGTAATGGTAGAGCAGTGTTAGACCCAGATCTACCAGTGCATCACGTGAATGGTAGAACAGTGTAGACCCTGATCTATCAGTACATCTTGTAATGGTAGAGCAGTGTTAGACCCAGATTTATCAATGCATCATGTGAATGGTAGAACAGTGTAGACCCAGATGTATCAGTGCATCTTGTAATGGTAGAACAGTGTGGATCCAGATCTACCAGTTCATCTTGTATTGGTAGCTCTGGATCTTATTTATTGCAGTTGGATGGACATTAAACACATTAAATACAAGTAAGTATTGTAAATGCAGAATATTTTCTAGATTTATTTTCTTTCTCTTTTTGCAAGGTGAGAATGAGAATGGCAGTGGATGGCACATAGAGACAGACATTCCATGGCTGCCAGCACTGGACATGTTACCTAACCTAGATGACAAAGATATCCCAACTTGTAACCATAGAAAAAGTAAATTATTCTGTACCTGTGTTAAAAATCAGTTAATGGCATTATTTGTAGATGGTAAAGCGGATTGAAAAGAAAATTAATTTTTGCCACCTGGCCATTTTTTTCCCATTACAACCAGATCCACTGAAGATGTGTACATGCGTTTCTTTTAAATGTTTTGTGCATTATTTTATATAAGGGAATCATTAGAAGCATTATTATTATATGCCAGTGTTAAGTCAGGTGTAATAGTTTTTGGTGTTGTCCATGACTTTATCCATCTTTTCATCTGTCTCTCCATTAACATTTGCTTGTTCAGCCTATATTTTTACAAAGGTTAGAGATATTTTCATGAAACTTTGCTTCAGTTATATATTCTGATAGTGTATTGTGTACCCTGTTTCAAGGCCAAGGTCACAACAAAGGAAATTGTAATCCATTGACTTGTATTCGTGTCCAGCATATAACTTTAGAACCAATGAAGACATTTTAATAAAACTTTAGCCAGTTATATGTCATACAGTTTTGAACATTTACCTGTGTAATAGTTGCATTAGAATCTAAATATCCATTCTAAATTAATTTTATATTTCATATGAATTTGGTCCATATATTTAAAAAAATCACCAGAAATTAATATTTTATTATTGTCTAGAATCAAACAAGTAAGCATGATTGTAACTGAAAATGATCGGTTTGTATTAAAACTACCCCAGGTTTAAATATTTTCCTGTTAAATTTGTATTCATAACCATCTGTTCTGAATATTTATTTACAAAATGAAATATATATTATTAATTACAAGAATGGTCTTCCTCAAGGGCAAATCAGCAGTTGAAAAAAGTGATTTTTTTAACTTGTTGCTTCATATGATGCTGTGACATCTTTTGGGGATATAATTAATGAGGTATTATCCTATGTTAGCACCACTGTCTTCCCCTGGTGGTTATTGATATTGAAGACACAAGCTGTGTAAGTAGGTTTTCATTGGATAGTAAAGCATACCATGTTGTAGAGTTGGCTATTTGTTTAACTTAAAAAAGTGTTGTTAAGAATTGTGTAATCTTAGAAATGTGCAGTTAAGAATTGTGTAATCTTGGAAAAGTGCATTTAAGAATTGTGTAATCTTAGAAAAGTGCATTTAAGAATTGTGTAATCTTAAAAAAGTGCATTTAAGAATTGTGTAATCTTAGAAAAGTGCATTTAAGAATTGTGTAATCTTAGAAAAGTGCATTTAAGAGTTGTGTAATCTTAGAAAATTACAGTTAGGAATTGTGTAATGCGTGCAAATTGACATTTTAAATCTTATTCAACTTTTGAGGTTTACAGTATTTCCATTTTTTTCACATGTAGAGGGTGTGTACTGTCCAGAGGCCAAAGGTCACAGTTCCTCCAGTATGAGTAAAATTGAGGAAGACATTCAGGACGTAATATTACATGAGGTTGAAAGCAAAGTTGGACTACATAAACATGCCGTATATGTCTACATCAATATGTGTGACACATCTGGGCAACCTGTTGCTGACCAGTTACTGCCATACTGAAAATTTCCTGCAATCTCAATGAGCATCATACCCAGCAGTTGGAAGTAGACTGTAGTCCTGTGTTATCTGTGTTTGCACAGCAGTTGGACCCAGACTGTAGTCCTACGTCATCGGTGTTTACATAGCTGTTGGAGGCAGACTGTAGTCTTGTGTCATCAGTGTTTATACTGCAGTTGGAAACAGACTGTAGTCCTGTGTCATCTGTGTTTACACTGCAGTTGGAGGCAGACTCTACTCCTGTGTCAACTGTGTTTACATAGCTGTTGGAAGTAGACTGTAGTCCTGTGTCAACTGTGTTTACATAGCTGTTGGAGGAAGACTGTACTCCTGTGTCATCTGTGTTTACACTCCAGTTGGAAGCAGACTGTAGTCCTGTGTCAACTGTGTTTACACTGCAGTTGGAAGTAGACTGTAGTCCTGTGTCAACTGTTTACATAGCTGTTGGAGGCAGACTGTATTCCTGTGTCAACTGTGTTTACATTGCAGTTGGAGGCAGACTGTAGTCCTGTGTCAACTGTGTTTACATAGCTGTTGGAAGCAGACTGTAGTCCTGTGTCATCTGTGTTTACACTGCAGTTGGAGGCAGACTCTACTCCTGTGTCAACTGTGTTTACATAGCTGTTGGAGGCAGACTGTAGTCCTGTGTCAACTGTGTTTACATAGCTGTTGGAGGCAGACTCTACTCCTGTGTCAACTGTGTTTACATAGCTGTTGGAGGCAGACTCTACTCCTGTGTCAACTGTGTTTACATAGCTGTTGGAGGCAGACTGTAGTCCTGTGTCAACTGTGTTTACATAGCTGTTGGAGGAAGACTGTAGTCCTGTGTCATCTGTGTTTACACTGCAGTTGGAAGTAGACTGTAGTCCTGTGTCAACTGTTTACATAGCTGTTGGAGGCAGACTGTATTCCTGTGTCAACTGTGTTTACATAGCTGTTGGAGGCAGACTGTACTCCTGTGTTTAAGTCAAAATCTGGAAGAAATCTTGGCAACTAGTTGAAAAATTGTCTGGTGGTGTTCTGAAAATTTGATTCTGTTTGAAGAATTCTCATAAGCAGCCTTATGTTTGTAGTTCATTTTTACAACTGTTAAAGTATCCATACCCTGAAATGGGTCATTTGAGCGAATGTGCTTTTCATTTACATTCCATTTGCATTCTCTTTTCAATTCATTTGCATTTTGCTTGCATTCATTTCACATTGCTTATTATTTTTTTGTGCATGGTCTCAGAAATGCATTCAGATCTTGCATTTCTGCTCATGGAACAAGATGAAAATGCATTTCCCATAGTATGGTTTTTCCTTTGTTGAAATTGTTAAAGGGAGAGAACTGTAGCATTTTCAAAATGCAAATGCATAAAACAAAAGGTGGCATTACATTTATAATAAGTATGAGTGTAACAGCAATAAATTGAATACAGTAACAGAGTATTTTTCAGTAAATTTAAGTTTTTTTTATTTTTTATTAATTTTTTTATAGATTGTACAGATAATGCATCAACACTGATGACATTAATGGAGGTTGATGTTAAGGACTGCCTTAAGAAGAACAATGTCAAGTCTTGTAACAGGTGAAAAGTTCTTAGTGTAAAGAATATTTTCCTAGATTATCCTGGTGAAATTCTTTTGATTAGAAATTTAGTGGCAACTTGAAAAAATCAATTTTCAAATCCATTCATGAAGTGTATTGTGTTTAATTCTAGTTTTGTTAATCATTCTGCATCATCCTATTGGTACATTTTCTTCAAAATGTATTCATCATTTCATTTGTATTCATTCTGCATTTCTTTTGCATTCTTTCTGCATGTTTTCATTTCATTAGTAAAATTACCCCTTCCAAGGCCTGTAACTGTATTTAAGACTGTAAATCTTAATACTTTAGAATATGAACTAGTAGGTACAAAGAAATGTTGTCTTTTTTTTGCAGCAATTTGCTTGATTTTGAATAGTTTGACAGCATCATCATTTCATGTCAAGATATGAGTTTACTTTGGTGTATGGTGTTTTTTTTCTTGCCCTATTGTAACACAGTTCACATGCTTCATGCATTTATTTATTTGTCTTTTAAGTCACACTAAGGTTATGATGGACTTGTATAATTGTAGATACAATGTTCATGATTTCATGCTTTCTCTTCCCTAGGAGCTTCAGCTACTCAATGTTTGTTGTGCTGAACTCACAACTGAAAGAACCGCTCCAGTGGCCTAGTGGTTAGAGCGTCTACCTCGAATGCGGGAGGTCGTGGGTTTGATCCACGGCCGAGTCATACCAAAGACTTATAAAAATGGTACTAATATCTGCCTCGCTTGGCACTCAGCATTAAGAGGTTAGTGTTAGGACTGGTTGGCCTAGTGTCAGGATAATGTGGCTGGGTGGGACATCATGCTACATGTCTGCAGCATGATGCCTCAGTGCTAGACATCACCATAAACTGCCACACTGCAGACATCGTAGCGATATGACTGAAAAATTGTTAAAGCTACGTTAAAAATCCAAATCACACACACACAACTGAAAGGAACTATATAAACTACCTTGCATTTTGGTATTATTTTTACATATGTATTTATATGCATTTTATAGTATACGAGGGTTTTGACTAAGATTTTAGAAATAATCAACTCCACACAGCTCGATGTTGCTGCCAGTAAGAAAAGTTGAAAAAAATCTCTTACATGTAAAACACTAAATATAGCTTCATTGTCTTCAGACTTGAATGATTTTTCTTCTCTTTATAAAATAATCTGTATTTTAACAGTATAAACCATGAACCAGACAGTTAAGTTTGAGTAGTTCTTTATTAGGACCAGAATTAATGTTTCTTAGTTTTTATGTGAAGTGTGCACTTGTAAAAGTAGTAATAGGAACACATTTGTGTCAAGGATCTTAGAGTTGTGTTTATGGGATATGAAATAAAGAGCATTAGTATGTCAACATTATAGTTTGGATTGTGAGTTTATTGTTATGCTATGCTGAAGTGTTCATTAAAAACATCTCAGACAGTAATGGGTGTGAATTGTATGCTGCATGTCATGCTTTTACCTTATGTGGAATGAGTCAAATGAGTGTGAATAGCATTGTATACCTTATGTGGAATGAGTCACATGAGTGTGAATAGCATTGTTACCTTATGTGGAATGAGTCACATAAGTGTGAATAGCATTGTATACCTTATGTGGAATGAGTCACATGAGTGTGAATAGCATTGTATACCTTATGTGGAATGAGTCACATGAGTGTGAATAGCATTGTTACCTTATGTGGAATGAGTCACATGAGTGAATAGCATTGTATACCTTATGTGGAATGAGTCACATGAGTGTGAATAGCATTGTTACCTTATGTGGAATGAGTCACATGAGTGTGAATAGCATTGTATACCTTATGTGGAATGAGTCACATGAGATTATACGTGTGAAATATGTAAAGTATGAGAAGGTTTCACATAACATTGTCTATGTTATCATTTGATTTTTGAGTTAGTTTCAAAATGTTTGTACAGGAGACTTGAAATTACATTGAAATGAAAACAATGACTTTGTGTTACAAATGCAGTTCTGTGACCTTTGACCAGAAATGTAGAATATTTAATCTCTTTCTGCTTAAGCCTGCCATTGTCTCCAATCTTGTTGTTTTCCTCAGATTACAGGATTGCATTCTTCAAATATATACAAGAGATGGTAACTAGTTGCCTGGTATTCAGTAAATGGTAACTAGTTACTGTGTGACCCTGCTATAGCATGCTCTGTTATAACACAAATAGATATAACATGGTTGTTGTGTGGCTTCTGAAATTTCATATACATGTACTTTTCTCATAAATTAAATTTTTCTTTCTTTCTTAAAAGGTACAAAAAGTAACGTGTACAAAATTTATTATCAGTTATGGGGAAGAGATTGTGTATGAATTATAAGGCAATCATGGTGTGGCTTGTGCAATTTCATTTACATGTATCTTTCTCCTACTCGAAAAAAGCTTTTCTTCTTCTAAAAGTGTAAAAAATAATGTGTAAAAAGTTTATTCAGAGATCATGCTGGACTTTGGTAACATCACAAATTGCGATTTATATTTCTTACTGGTGACAAATTATACCATCCGGCAATTTTTTTACCGGAATTAATGACTGTTTAAACTTGGGTTTGGGGTGAAGAAATTCTGAGGCATCATTCTCAATATAAAATGCACTGAAGTTTATCTTTTGTTAGATAAACACGTTCTTTATTGTATTGACTAACAAATTTAACAGTGCATCTGACCCGAGTACATTATGCTGTAAGATCTCTGCATTTTTTTATTTTTTTAAATAACATTTCTAGTGGAAATCAATTGGATGAGGCACTATGTCATGATGGATCATTCAGATGAAATAGTGTCAGATTATCGGCCGCTCGCTAGTAATTAATATATTGTTTTTAACTGACCTCTGTATTTGGATGGCAAGTAAAACTCCTCTTCTTTTCACTCATGGAAGTAAATCCTTCAGAACACTCACATTTTCTGTAGTAATACCTTTCAGAACAAAACACCCATACATTCATTGTCTGTTGGCCCTTTTTTAAAATACAGTTTCTGATGCATGCATGGAAGGCAGCATCACTCCGCCACATAAAAAAACAAAAACACAAAGAGTTACTTGTTGGTTTCCTTATGCTACTAGGACTAGCTACAATTCACCAAGTTCTCAAGGCAGGAAGAGTAACTGCTACAATCAACCAAACGACTGCTAATTCCTTTTGCTTTTGTTTTTAAAATGTACTCGGCAAAAAAATAGCTCTGCTGAAACTTCAAACAAATTAATTACCTTTAAAGCATCGATCATTCTGCATAAATACTAAGCAAATGAAATAAAATTCAGTCTCAATCAGTGTTTGACAGTTATGTGATGTTGCTGACATCATAAGAAACAGTCATCTGTTTGGTCCTCCAAAGGTGTCCTTTAGCATGAACTTTCAATAACACATGCACCCTTCAAGAAAGGAAGCGGACTAGTAGTCTTCAATAAAAACACATAACCTTTCGTCAAAGGAAGTCAGCACCAACTTAAATAAAAGCATTGAGTCTAATAGACTGTTGCATCTTCAAAAGTGACTGCAACATGTTTATTGTGCTATTAAAGTTTCATTTCTGCAGGGAAAAATATGCTTATGGTCCATACCAATGGTGGCACAAACGCAAATAAATTTCCATTTTTTCAAACCATATATATGTGGCCAACAAGTTAACTGAAGATGGGGTAAAGCAAAGATGTTTCTTAAACTTTCTGATTTGTTCCAGCTTTCATTTGCCTATCAGTAGCCTCATCCCCTGGGCAGCCTCAGCAAGATGATACTGTCCTCAGCTGACCAAAATCTAGGCCAATTTAAGTACATGTACATGTAGCATGTAAACTGCTATAGCCATGTGCTACTTGCAACAAATGTAGTGAATTGTTAAGTGACAACTGGATATAGATCAAAATGAGGATTCCATTTTTTTATAATAAATACTCGTTATTTGTGTTTTCAAATGGGATGTGAGCCATACATGAAGTTTATAATGCGATCTATACTTGAATTTATTGATTTAGTATATACAAGTACAGTACTTAATGGATTATGGATTGTACTACACAAATGTAAGTTGACAATTATACAAGTGTTTTTCAGACTAGTTTGTCTTCATTATATTAAAAGCATGTATTTTTGCTCCCGTTTTTATTCTAGCCCCCTTCCCCTGCCTGACATATTTTAGGTAAATGCATCATTTTCTTCAGCTAACTGCCTCAGATGGTTAAAACATAGTTCAGTCAATAACATGGTCAGGTTCAATAGACCCCAACTACTTTGTTTTAGTGTGGTCACATTGTACCTCATATTCAAATGCATACAAGAGATGGTAACTATTTACCTGGTATTCCAATGCTAACAGGAGATGGTAACTACTGTAGTTACCTGGTATTCAGATGCATACAGGAGATGGTAACCAGTTGCCTGGTATTCAGAGGTATACAGATTGTAACCAGTTGCCTGGTATTCAGATGTATACAGAAGATGGCAACTAGTTACCTGGTATTCAAATGTATACAGGAGATGGGAACTAGTTACCTGGTATTCAAATGCATACAGAAGATGGTAACCGGTTGCCTGGTATTCAAATGTATACAGGAGATGGGAACTAGTTACCTGGTATTCAAATGCATACAGGAGATGATAACCAGTTGCCTGGTATTCAAATGTATACAGGAGATGGGAACTAGTTACCTGGTATTCAAATGTATACAGGAGATGGTAACCAGTTGCCTGGTATTCAAAGGCATACAGATTGTAACCAGTTGTCTGGTATTCAAATTCATACAGGAGATAGTGACCAGAAGCCTGGCATTGAAATGCACAGTGAAGAAATATACATATGATTAAACTGCAACATTAATTTGTATTTTTGTTCCATTACTTTTGTTAATATTTCCCAATGTCAAAAGTTGGGAGTATGACCTACTTATTCCAACAAGTGTACAACATTCAGTGCTAAAAGAAGAATTGTTTTGATTCCCTGGATTTTCCAGTTGAGTCTGTAGTTTACTGTATAGGTCTACTTAAAAGGAACATATTTCAGGGAGAACAATAGCTTGAATCACCATTGTTTATGGCCAGTTTTTTTATTATTTTTGTGGGGTTTAGTGCCCTTTCTCAGCATATGGCAGCCAATATATTTGGCGGGGGGAAGAACACAGGAAGACCCTGAGAGCATCCACCTACCCATAGGAAGCCACTAGAAAACTTTCTCAAAGACACATGTTGGTTGGGCCCGGACTCAAAGACACATGTTGGTTGGGCCCGGACTCAAAGACACATGTTGGTTGGGCCAAGACTCAAAGACACATGTTGGTTGGGCCAAGACTCAAAGACACATGTTGGTTGGGCCAGGACTCAAAGACACATGTACAGAGGTGAGATATGAATGATCTCTATGGGTGAGCACCTTAGACCACTTGGTCACCAGGGACCCCTCCTACCATTATAAGACTTAATAAGGCTTTGTCAGTACATGAAGTGTTAAACCGACTTGGTATGGCCTCATCAGTACATGAAGTATTAAACAGACTTGGTACGGCCTTATCAGTACATGAATTTTTAAACAGACAGTATGGCCTTATCAGTACATGAAGTGTTAAACAGACTTGATATGACCTCATCAGTACATGAATTGTTAAACAGACATGGTATAGCCTCATCAATAGATGAAGTGTTAAACAGACTTGGTATGGCCTCATCAGTACATGTATATGAACTGTTAAACAAACTTGGTATGGCCTCATCAGTACATCAAGTGTTAAACAGACTTGGTATGGCCTCACAAGTACATGAATTGTTAAACAGACATGGTACAACCTCATCAGTACATGAAGTGTTAAACAGACTTGGTATGGCCTCATCAGTACATGTACATGAAGTGTTAAACAGACTTGGTATGGTCTCATCAGTACATGTACATGAAGTGTTAAACAGTCTTGGTACGGCCTCATCAGTACATGTGCATGAAGTGTTAAACAGACTTGGTATGGTCTCATCAGTACATGTACATGACCTGTTAAACAGACTTGGTATGGCCTCATCAGTACATGTACATGAAGTGTTAAACAGACTTGGTACAACCTCATCAGTACAGTTACACGAAGTATTAAACAGACTTGGTACGGACTCATCAGTACATGAATTTTTAAACAGACTTGGTATTGACTCATCAGTATATGTAGTGTTAAACAGACTTGGCTTGGCCTCATCGGTACATGAAGTGTTAAACAGACTTGGTTTGGCCTCATTAGTACATGTACATGAAGTGTTAAATAGACTTGGTACAGCCTCATCAGTACATGAATTTTTAAAAAGACTTGGTATGGCCTCATCAGTACATCAAGTGTTAAACATACTTGGTTTGGTCTCATTAGTACAAATACATGAATTTTTAATCAGACTTGGTATGGCCTCATTAGGACATGAAGTGTTAAACAGACTTGGTATGACCTCATCAGTACATGAAGTCATAAACAGACTTGATATGGCCTCATTAGTACATGAAGTGTCAAACAGACTTGGTATGGCCTCATAAATATTAAACAGACTTGGTATGGCCTTATCAGTACATGAAGTGTTAAACAGACTTGGTATGGCCTCATCAGTACATGAAGTGTTAAACAGACTTGGTATGACCTCTTCAGTACATGAAGTGTTAACAGACTTAGTAAGGCCTCATCAGTACATGAAGTGTTAAACAGACTTGGTAAGGCCTTATCAGTACATGAAGTGTTAAACAAACTTGGTATGGCCTCATTAGTACGTGAAGTGTCAAACAGACTTGGTATGGCCTCATAAATATTAAACAGACTTGGTATGGCCTTATCAGTACATAAAGGGTTAAACAGACTTGGTATGGCCTTATCAGTACATGAATTTTTAAATAGACTTAGTATGACCTCATCAGTACATGAAGTGTTAAACAGACTTGGTAAGGCCTCATCAGTACATGAAATGTTAAACAGACTTGGTATGACCTCATCAGTACATGAAGTGTTAAACAGATTTGGTAAGGCCTCATCAGTACATGAAGTGTTAAACAGACGTAGTATGGTCTTATCAGTACATGAAGTCATGAACAGACTTGATATGGCCTGATTAGTACATGAAGTGTCAAACAGACTTGGTATGACCTCATAAATATTAAACAGACTTGGTATGGCCTTATCAGTACATGAAGTGTTAAACAGACTTGGGAAGGCCTCATCAGTACATGAAGTGTTAAACAGACTTAGTATGGCCTTATCAGTACATGAATTTTTAAATAGACTTAGTACGACCTCATCAGTACATGAAGTGTTAAACAGACTTGGTAAGGCCTCATCAGTACATGAAGAGTTAAACAGACTTGGTACAGCCTTTTCAGTACATGAATTTTTAAATAGACTTAGTACGACCTTGTCAGCACATGAAGTGTTAAACAGACATGGTAAGGCCTCATCAGTACATGAAGTGTTTAACAGACTTAGTATGGCCTTATAAGTACATAAAGTGTTAAACAGACTTGATATGGCCTCATCAGTACATGAAGAATTAAACAGACTTGGTACGGCCTTATTAGTACATGAATTTTTAAACAAACTTGGTAAGACCTCATCAGTACATGAAGTGTTAAACAGACTTAGTATGGCCTTATCAGTACATGAATTTTTAAATAGACTTAATACGACCTTGTCAGCACATGAAGTGTTAAACAGACATGGTAAGGCCTCATCAGTACATGAAGTGTTTAACAGACTTAGTATGGCATCATCAGTACATGAAGTGTTAAACAGACTTGGTATGACCTTATCAGTACATGAATTGTTAAACAGACTTGGTAAGACCTCATCAGTACATGAAGTGTTAAACAGACTTAGTATGGCCTTATCAGTACATGAATTTTTAATTAGACTTAATACGACCTTATCAGTACATGAAGTGTTAGACTTGGTAAGGCCTCATCAGTACATGAAGTGTTTAACAGACTTAGTATGGCCTTATTAGTACATCAATTTTTAAACAGACTTGGTATGGCCTTATCAGTACATGAAGTGTTAAATAGACTTGGTATGGCCTCACAAGTACATGAACTGTTAAACAGACTTGGTACGGCCTCATCAGTACATTAAGTGTTAAACAAACTTGGTATGGACTCATTAGTACAAGTAGTGTTAAACAGACTTGTTTTCGGACTCACCAGTACATGTAGTGTGCAACAGACATGGTATGGCGTCATCAGCACATGAAGTGTTAAACAGACTTTGTATGGCCTCTTCAGTACATGAAGTGTTAAACACTTGGTATGGCCTCATCAGTACATGAAGTGTTAAACAGACTTGTTTTTGGACTCACCAGTACGTAAAGTGTTAGACTTGGTATGGCCTCATCTGTACATGAAGTGTTAAACAGACTTGGTATGGCCTCATAAATATTAAACAGACATGTTATGGCCTCATTAGTACATTAAGTGTTAAACAGACTTGGAATAAAACCAAATTAGGTTGATGAAAAGTGAAGAAAAAGAAATTAGAAACCTATAGGAGGTTTTAGAGACTACTTGAGATTGCTGTCAATGAAAAATCTTTTCTTAAACATAAAATGAAATTGTTAGTGCTGTTGTTTTCCCCTCTAGAAAAAGCTTGAATCACCCGATTAAATTCCAAATAAAGCGGCTGCATAATCTTCAGACCCATTTATTTTTTTGATTGACAGTATCTACAAAAATTTGCATTTGTGTGAATGTTACTTTTATGTGTGTGTGAAAGGTAGAAAGATTCAAACATTTCAAGGCTGCAAACTCTATAAATAACATGTCTAGACCTATTTTTGAATTATGGTTTTGAATTCCACATTTCTCTTAACCAGTTTGTATTTTACTTCATTGCTGTATTAATACATAATTCTTTTTTTTAAACCTGCGTGCAGTCTCTTTAAGTCTGAATGCTAGCTTTAGTTCCAGGAGATTCGTTTTGCCCAAAATTTCAAAGATTGTCACGGATAGTTTTCAAGTAGGAGTCAGCTAAAAGGCTAATAATCTAAACATGCAATAATTTCCATATACCACAGTGTTTTTTTTATTAAAATTTCTTTTAGGCCACACTTGCATTAAAGGCATGAAAATATGACTAGTTCTAAAAATTTGTCCAATCATATGGTGAAAGAATTTATTAAGTTTCACATGAATAATCGACATATCTTGACCTTATTAAGTATTAAAATGCAGTCATGTAAAAATGTAACATGGATGAGAGGAATTTGGAATTTCAGGGGTCCACCTCTATATCTCTGCATTAATTACCTAAATTTTATATTGCTCAAACTTACAGCTGTACATTTTTGTAGCTTTGTTTATCATTCACAGCATTGTTTACTATAACCCTACTTGGGAACTTGTCAAATTGCCAGTGTTGTTGATGTAAACAAACAGTATGTCATTGTAGCTTCCAAATATTTACCCATGATTCTCAGTAAATGTCTGAAACAGTAGTGCTTGTGAAAGTGGGGCTAAATGAATTTATTGGTTTTGTTCATACAGTTGTAAACTCATGAACATAAATTGGCCTGACCAGACATTACTAGAAGTCATGATGAAAAAATGAAAATATAACCAATTTACAACTGTTAACAGCTCAGATGTTGGGGACCTTAGAAAAAACAGGATAATCAGTCATCATGTACACCTACCTACCCTTGCATGTCTTGGAACTGGGGATTGAAAATAAGACTTCAGGGCAAAGATAGAACATTGTTTCTACACCAAGTAAGCCTGTTTATCAGCTCTCAAGTGTGGTTTTATGGGGAACCATTTTGCATAGTTTTTTGCTGCATTTTTATTGTAAAAGTAAAAAGTAAACAAGGAAACATTTTTTTCAACTTTTATTTTCATGCATGGAACATGATTATCAAACAAATAAAAGAACTGACAACATTTATATGAATATAGCTGCCTTATGGTTAAAAAAAGCTAGAAAGTTGTTGCAACATAATGGAGCTCTTAGCTCTTCCTATAATTGTTGTTGTTGTTGTAGGCTATACTTGGCGGCCAGTACTAATGGTGGAGTAAGAACCCGGGAAAACCCCAGAAAGAACCACCGACCCATGAGAATCCTATAATGTATGTATTGTGGAAACAAAAATGGGCATGCAAAGAGGTTTTATGATGAAATTTAGATTTGATCTCTAAATTAGACCATTTACATTCTGTGCTGTGAATACATGAACATTTAAGTGATTTACATGTATGGAAGAGTAGATTAAAACTTTGCTGTACTACACAATTTTTTACATAAATCATGTTCTTGTTTTATAGAGAATTAACTGAACTGCAACTAGTACAATATCATAAGGTTAATGGTATTTGCCTTACTATGTACAACATCCACCAGGGTGCAATTGCATAAGATTTCTGTTATTTGCCTTATAATGTACAACATCCACCATGGTACAATAGCATAAGGTCACTGGTATTTGCCTAATTATGTAAAACATCCATCATGGTACAATAGCATAAGGTTACTGTTATTTGCCTAATTATGTACAACATCCGCCATGGTACAATAGCATAAGGTTACTGTTATTTACCTAATTATGTACAACATCCACCATGGTACAATAGCATAAGGTTACTGTTATTTGCCTAATTATGTACAACATCCACCATGGTACAATAGCATAAGGTTACTGTTATTTGCCTAATTATGTACAACATCCGCCATGGTACAATAGCATAAGGTTACTGTTATTTGCCTAATTATGTACAACATCCACCATGGTACAATAGCATAAGGTTACTGTTATTTGCCTAATTATGTACAACATCCATCATGGTACAATAGCATAAGGTTCCTGTTATTTGCCTAATTATGTACAACATCCGCCATGGTACAATAGCATAAGGTTACTGTTATTTGCCTAATTATGTACAACATCCGCCATGGTACAATAGCATAAGGTTACTGTTATTTGCCTAATTATGTACAACATTCACTTTGAAAAATTTAGACAAACTATTTGCTATAAAATACACTGTAAAAGCTGTATGCAGTTGTGATATACTTGAAGCATAATTTGAGGAAAAAATAAAAATAGAAATATCATTGAGATCTGGCAAGCATATCTTAAAATAAAAATTAAACACAAAATATTGATAAGAGATAAAGTGTAGCATAAATACTTTTGAAAGCACTATGGTATAAAATACAGGATAATGTGATAATCCAGTATTTACTATGACATAAAAGAGAGACAGGATAACACAATAATCCACAATTTATTGTGGCATAAAAGAGAGACAGGATAACGTGATAATTCAGTATTCAGTGTATAATTAAAAATTACCCATTTGTAAATGAGTTCTGAAAATGAGAATATGTGAAAAAAGTAATGTTATAGAGGTTAAAAAGATGAATTTTTTTCCAAATGAAGTGATGTCATTCTTCAATCCTTCATTAGTAAATTCCCAGTGTGACATTTTTGACTAAGTTCAGTTCAAATAGAGATATGAATTTTTGTTAGATTGCCTACTGCCTGTACAAGGTGTAGACGAGTTCTTGCTTTATGAATGGTGTCAGTTGTTGGCAACATCATCGTCAGTAGCAAATGTATACCTTGTATTGCTAAGTCAGTATATGTGCAGGAAAGTTTTGCTGTCATCTGACATTTCTTATCTGTCACTTGTAGCTGACATGAATAGCTCAGTTTGATTGGACAGACAACAACAAATATTATTATGTTGTCAGTGAAACTGAAAAGTGTTGCATGTTTATTATATCTCCTCAACATGCTAAAAAAGATAGCATGATATACAGAAAAACCCTAACTTGCTTGGGGTATGGAAGAGGGGGAGCTAGTGTGTGCCAGCCCCCCTGTTGCCAAAAATGAGTATGAAACAAAATATTTCATAGAGCAAGTTGTCTGTACAGTAAGAGGGTTAAAATTATGCCCTGGAAACACATAATGTCGTACCATATTTCATGTCATTTTTCGTACACAAATATTTTTAAAATTAATTTTAATTTATGAAAGATCATGTAAAATATATAATTATCATTTTATGGTACTGACCATATATGAAAAAAAAATGGATTGTTCCCTAACAAGTTCTGTAGATCACTTGCTACTTGACAACTTAAGGGTACAGATGTAAAAAAATAAAGGTATATTTTCTGTCTGATTCTACTCTGAACTCAAGAATCCAATTACAATAAAAATAAATGTACTCAAAGAGATTGTTGTTTTTATGAGAGAGAGAGAATGTCGAAGTGTGCAAGCTTATCTGCATTTAGAGCATACTTCTTTGTAGTTGTTATGGTGTGTAATGTTGTTATGGTGTGTAATGTTGTTATGGTGTGTAATGATGTTATGTTGTGTAATGTTGTTATGGTGTGTAATGTTGTTATGGTGTGTAATGTTATGTTGTGTAATGTTATGGTGTGTAATGTTGTTATGGTGTGTAATGATGTTATGGCGTGTAATGTTGTTATGGTGTGTAATGTTGTTATGGTGTGTAATGTTGGCAATATTATTAAGATAGTCTGAACATTTATTAGTTACAGGTATTATTTATTTGTAAACTGTAGGTAACGATACGAGTCCACGCATCAAGAAATTAAGTGCAACTGGTATTCGTACAGCAACGGAAATCTCATCGAATTGCAGTAAAAAAATTAAAGAACTTGAAAACACGTTTTTGTTAATGTGCATGTGCACATGCATGCATGTGTGTGCATGCTTGCATGCGAGAGAGTGAGAGATGAAACAAAATTTTTTCAGTGTACAAGAATGTATTTATTCAGGGCTGTTTTTATTTGCAGCTTTTGCAAAGAGAAAAAAAGACTATTTTCATTTACCTGACAAATTGTGATAATCCTCACACATGACACTACTATATTCCATTATCAATTAACACCTCTAAATCAACAATTCATTCTTGTTTTAAGTATGATATACACTGTCACAACAACCACATGGCAATACAGTGTTTTTACATGCTAATTTAAACATGCTAAGAACTTTGGTTATTCCTGTTGAAACCTGATAGAGGGTAAGATTCAACAGAAGAGGTCAAATCAGCGAGGCTGCCAATAGGGAAATGAGGCTCTCTTTAGGGAAGTTAAAATCTGTCAATGTCAATATATACAAATTGATTTAATGGAGTCCGTGACTTTCAAATTTACAATAGAAAATGACAAGATTTTTATATTTTATTTCTGTATGACTATGATGAAACACTAAGACTAGTTGACCAATGGGCTGTGGTCATCACTTTAGCATGTACTGATATATAATTTTTGTGGGGTAAGAAAACAATAAAGGACTTATGAACTCATTTTAAAACACACGTGGTGTTTTGTTACAGTGACAGACTTGATAAGGAGAACTAATTAATGATAATATTTAAGGATATGTTCTGTAAAGGCCTTTGTCCAGTTGTTAATAAAGACCAGTAGATACTGTAATGATAATAAGCGTCAGTAATTGTATTTTATCACCAATAAAGAAGACAAGTAAGGGTGGATTGATGAATGGGAGTAGGTTGATAGAAGATTTGCCATTTCAATGAGAGACGATTAAAGATATTTCTCCATGATTATGAATAGTGATTATTTCTTTTATTTCTTCATCTCCTGCTTCATTATTCGATGATAGGCGAAGTTAACAAATAGGGTGGGTCAGTTTTAAATTAGGCAACAAATGTGGTATTATGTGAAGCATACTCTCAGCAAACAATGTATTCATAGTTTGACATATCTATGTCGTACATTGGTTGTTTTTTTTTCGAAGCCATTTGAAATGCGAACTTCTCCTTGAACAAATAAAAATATCAAAATACTTTGTAAAAAAAGTAACAAAAGAATGAAATGATCAGTGACCTGTCTGCTTGTCGTAGTTTGACGTATCTATATTTTACATCGGTATTTTACCACGCTGTTTGAAATGCTTACTTCTCTTCTTGAGTCAAATAAAAAACATCAGCATATTTGGTTAAAAAGTAATAAAAGAATGAAATGAATTATAAATGGAGATTCTTTGATGACATAATCACCTATTTCCTTATTTGATACCTCAATTACAAATTTACAGGAAGCTAACAAAAACTCGGATAAGTTTTAATTGAGGCAACAAATAATTGTTTTTCATTTGGGATTATGCTCAGAAGAAAAATACATTGGCATTTTGACATATCTATATATTACATCAGTATTTTTTCAAAGCCACTGGAAACACACAATTCTCTTCTTGGTTTAAATGAAAAACAGAAGTACGAGGTAAAAAAAATTAATAAACAAAATTATAAGTGACCTTTCTGCGCGATTATAAATGGTGATTCTTTTATTTCTTGATCATTCGATTCATTATTTTATGCCTTACTTAAAAACACCCAAAGTTAATCACTGTTTATATCATACACTTAGCAAAACAATAGTTTCATCACTGGATGTATTTAAATCTTAACTTGGCATATCTTTGAAGCTGTTTGAAATGGGAACCTTCCCAATCATAACACATCAAAATACAAGGTTAAAAATAATACCAAAAAAACAACAACAATAAAACCTACCGTAGCTGTATATAATCATGATTCTATACTCTTGTTAATTTTTGTAAAAACAAAATGGCAATAAGGTATTTTTGAAATTTTGTGTACAATTATTTGAAGGATTGTTTGAAAAATACAAAGTGATATGTACAGCAAAAATATGATACATTTAAATAATTATTATTTTGATAACTGGATTGTGTATGAAAAATTAAAGGGTACGAAAAAATACATGAAATACAGTAGTTTCTGGAGGAGGCTCCTACTATGGGTTCCAACCTAATTACCTCTTGCCTACTTGGTTACACACACACATACACATACATGCACACACACATAATACTAAACAATATTTCTGGATCCATCCCTAAATACCCTTAAAGGACAACTCAGTTTTGCCTTCTATTGATAAATGTTCTTCAAATTCAACAAGGTTTTCTCATAAAATTTCAAGAAAAGGGTTACAAAAATGTTGCCTTTAATCAATAGGTGTCCATTATAAAATTCTAACTAAAACAAACCCTGGCTGAGTAGTACCAAAAGACCTAACAAAAATAGTACTAGCAACTAGCAGCTGTCTTGCTTGGTGCTTGGCATTAGGAGGCTAGTGTTAGGACTGGTGGGCCTTGTGTCAGGATAATGTGACTGGGTGGGACATGATGCTACATGTCTGTAGCATGATGCCCCAGTGCTAGACATTACTATAAACTGTCACACTGAAGACATTGTAGAGATATGATTGAAAAATTGTTAAACTACTTTAAAAATCCAAATCACACACACTAAAATAGACTGCACTATTATACAGAAGGAAAAAATCATCGTAGTTATACAGAGTTGTATCATTGGAAAGAGCAAATAAACACCGTACATAGAGTGATATATATTCTTTTGCATCCCAAAATAACTCTACAGCAGAACCTGTTTTTCAAGATTTTGGATTTAACAAGTTTCCAGGCGCATCATAGTACTGAATTTGGTAATCATGTTATCAGTGGCTTATCTTGTTGTTTGTTTTAATCAAATTGTGTCAGATATCTTTCATCCATAGAGTTCTGTAACAGTACTGAACAGAACCTTTAATTTTGTCTTGTTTCTTTTAACCCTAGATCTTAAGTTGTTGTTGTTGTAGAGTTTAACACCATTTTTCAGCACAAGATAGGCTATACATGGCAGCCAGTATAAATGGTGGAGGAAGAACCAGGCAAAACCCCAGAAAGAACCACCGACCCATGAGAAGCTACTGGCAAGTTTTCTTGCTTACCCATATTGTCTGAATCCAAGACTCGAACCACGAAGATAGAGGTGAAATGGTAGTGATCCGTAATGGAGAGCGCTTTAGACCACTTAGCCACTCGGGGCCCTATATCTTAAATTATCAAGGAGACATTTAAAAAATGATACCCTTTCCCTGACCTTGAAAAACAGTCTTGTCAGAGCCAGCCGACTGATTAACTTTGGTTGTCCCTCCCCATTACATTCAAAGACTATGAATCAGATTATGAGAAAAGATTTGTGGAGGACTATATATTAATATTTGTTCATATATGCACTTTTGTTCTCGTTCAGTTTGTAGAGTATTCTGTCTTTCTTTGTCTTCATTAGAGACACAGAACTACCATTGGAATCTGGAGACAGAAGCATAAGTTGTTGACACACTGGAAGATTTTTCTTTTTGTCAAACATGTTTCCGTTTTATTTATATTCTTGTAAGGCCTGTACTCCTGGTAATCCTTCAGTTTTGCATTTCACAACTTAGTTTTTGCTCATGGGAGTTCCCCATTTCAGGTTGGTGGTGGACCATCCACGTATCTAAAAAACATTGGTGAATGTCTGTAAGTGTTTGTCCGTGTGCAACATTCATGAAAGAATGGGACAAATAGAGTGAAAATGAGGAATAGCAGCAGCAACAGGATCAAGGGCAGTGCCGTGCAACAGATACGACCAAGATAGCCGAGGCAACTGTTTGACTTGGCTTTTCTTCTTTGCCTTGTAGTAACTGCACTAAACCAGGATGATATGGTGGATCTGAAAGAAAAGGTAAAACAGGGTGTTGGCATTCAGAAAGATGCATAAAATGATAACTTTGATGCATTATATTTGCTAAAGGGAAATTTATCATTGAAAAAAGGTCTTAATTTGTCCCATTCATTGCAATTTGGAGAAGAAATTCTTTCTGACAGTACCAAAACATCTTTTATTCTTCTGAACAAAGGGTAAGTTGTGACATATCTAAATTATATTAATAGTTATAAAGTGAAGTAAAGGGACAGAGATAGGGATTTAAGTGTATGTCAAGCAAAAAGTGACTATATAATCGCATATATATATATATATATATATATATATATATATATATATATATATATATATATATATATATATATATATATAACACATATTACTGTAAACAGTAAAGTTTCATGTAACATAAATTTTTATCTCACTTAGGAATGAAATCTATTTGCCAAAATTATTTTATTTTGCTATAAATAATGGAACATCTTGTTTATAAAATATACTTTATGCTGATCAGTAATTGTGAAATTGCTGTTGGAATGTACTAAATTGCAAAGTACCCCCTTCCCAATGTTTGATGCCAAAAATGTGTTTGTCACATGTTGGCTTTTTAGCATAATGTAAAATGTGTTCCCCAATGTTATACAAAAAAGAGAATGGCAGTAAAACTTCTAAGGAGTATGGTAACCAAGGTATGAATTTAGATCTGACCTTTATTGTTGATGTTCAATATGTTTACCTTTCTTCAGTATCCTGGGTCTCCTCTATAATTTCATCTATTGTGGGAGTAACTTGTAGTTCTTTTACTTTTGATCTCCTTTGTAATCCTCCTTCAAAAAGTTCATCATCTGCAGCTAGGGAACCAAGATTTTTAACTGTGGTCTTCACTGGTATATTTTCTGATGAGATTTTGTCCTTCATGACTGGGTCCTGTTGCTCTGCCATTTGCCTTCTCTTTCGTAACTTGTGTTGCTGAGCATTTACCTTGTGTAACTGAGGTAAGGCAGAATAATATATAATTTAAGCAGAGTTTCTGTGTTGATTATGTTTTTGAAATTTGATTTGCTTATATCTATTGAAAATATTGATATTATTGTTTCCAGAACTACTGAAGAAAAGTGCCTGTATGCATTTACCATCATGAGATAAAGGTTTTATGCTAGTTTTAATATTATATTTTTATATATAGTTATATACATAGCGAGGTAAATCATGGTGAAAGCATTTTAATATACATCATTCTGTTACTCTTTTTGTCACACTAAAAGATGGGTAAAGGAAATGCAATTGAATGATTTCATCACAAATAACCTCAAACAGTCACTGTGACCTATATTGCAGGTTTCACTGGCTTAGACTTTCACTTTGTTCTAATTCTAACCCTATCAGAGTTTGTCAAACAAAAGTTATCCTGATAAAGTACCCTTCCACTTTAAATAGGTAATTGTAACCAATATAGGGTGTATTAGCCAGCATTTTCCAAAGCATTTTCCACAGCATTTCCCAAAGCATTTCCAAAGCATTTCCCAAAGCATTTCCCAAAGCAGGCATATTCAGAGCCTGGTTATATTTCTAGCTCCATTCAACTCAATATGACCAAATTATAGACGTTTAAACTTAGTACAGGGATGCAGCATTTCTGCTGTGATAAGCCCACAAAGTCTGACAAGCTAACGTAAAGAAGGGTGTGGGGTTTATCACTGGACACAAAGTTTGATGATGGGTCTATCAGCATGATAATAATAGGCAATAATGATAAATCTGTTTAATCTGTTGTTGCCTCTCACCTCTTGCAGTTCTGCCTGGATTGCATCTGTCTTAGTTTCAACCTCCTTCCTGTGAGTCTCTAATGCAGTCATTTGATTATTAAGGTCCTCCCTCATTTCCTGGAATTGTGTAAAACAAAGACCTGTTCTATTCAAATAGCAATTAAAGTTTGGTAAAGGCTGTTGTTAACACTTTTACAGTGGTAGCAGCCATGAGAGCAAAAACTGTTGCAGATTATAACCTGTGAAAAACAGGTTATTAATAGAAGCCAGTTGACAGATTTTTTTGGTGGTATATTTGTGCCCCAAGATTATCGTCCTTTATTTCAATACATGAATGAATTTGCATGTACCGAGGTCATGCCATTTGGCCTAGTGTAGTGATACAAGTGTTTAAAGTTGCCTGCTTGTCAAGGCATAAGTCAGACGAGTGGGCTCCCTATGTATAATCATGCAATTCATTACTTACAATTTGAGAGGAAGCACTTACTCTTTCAGGGATGTAATTTCAGTTATGGAGTGCCCATATCATGATCGTATAATTATTACAAAAGAAACAAACTTTTCTCTGATAATTGGTTTCTTTCTTCAAATACATGAATACTAAGAAGTAGGTTTCAATGGAGTCATCAGTTTCAAAATGAAAGACTGGTTTTACCCATGGGTGGGAGTCTGTTAGCAATTAAACCAGGGACAGTCATGAGCGAAATCAAACCATTATGGTGCAGCTAAGGCATGAATTTCACTAATATTGCCTGCTAATGATAGAGTGACTGGGAAGTAGGTTCAATCCGAAAGATGAATTAAAAAAGATATAGACATTGATTCAAATGGTACTTTCATCAGCCATGTAAAAACGTGAACAGTCATGCATAAAAAATTACTGGAAGATTGCAGAGGTTTTTTGGGGAACAGTAACTGTTGATAGTGATTGGTGCTAATGTTTAATTCCTCGAATAACCGTAAGAGGAGGTTAGCTATTTGTGGTACCAAGGTTTTGAAAAGAGAGCTGTTTCTCTGCTCGTGCCCCTCGAAGAAGGCTTTCCATTTTCTTTCAGAGTGATTGGACCTTCCTGCCCGAGTAATTATGTATATCACCAGTTCAGAAAAATGTTTCTTTCTAAGTTGTTTCATATGAGCTAAACATGCAGATTCGGCATTTCTGGAGTTGGGATAGAAAGCCATATTTGGGGTTGTTTAAGCGATTGTGAAAAGGGCAGAGCATTCTGGGAACCCTCTTCTCTGGGTTCACAAAGGTGACAAGTTGCAATATTTTCTGCTTAATGGAAACAAGCAGGACTATTCAGCACTCAGATTCCATCACCTTATAACATAATTTGATTTGAGGTGGAGTTGAGTGTATATATAACGAAATGAAACCATTCTATACTAAAGAAAGAGCACACTAGTGATCCTTTTGGGTTTGAGAATAAAAGGTTGTTAGTTTTGCATTCCTCACTGGATAAAAATCGGCGATGGATCAATCCCAACAGGAACATATTCAGCTGAAAACAAATGGGAGAGATTGTGAACAGACCATTTTGTGTAAAGCTCTTGATTACACTAGGACAGTTAGCCTGCAGGGACACTGAACCTGATCAGGGAAAGTCAGGCTTGAAGGTGGATTTGTCGATCATGACACCACCTGAGATAAAACCAAACAAGAATATCTGATGCTTTAGGTCTCTCTTAACTTTGAAGGTAATATATCTTGATAGAGGTGTTGGAAGAAATTAGAATGCCTTTTCCAGATTGTGTATCCTGCTACGATTGAAAAGCATTCACTAAGATGACTGTTTCCACACTGGTGTGTGTTAACTGCTCATATGAAAGACGACAAAAGATAGTCACCTTATACTGTCATACTGGCATCCATGTGAATCAAGATTTCTTGCAGCTGGTGCAGAAACCAAATACCTGCCATAACCTTGGAGAGATCTTCCCATTTGCCAAGTTGGAGCATCATGTATGCCAAAGCTTTGATTATGTAGTGTAGTTGGCAAAGATTCTGTCACAACTGAGATAAAAAGACCATTAACATGGATCTCATATGCTGGAAGCCCATTAACAGGGATCTCATATGTAGGCAGCCCAAATCTGGGGTCCCTAGCCAAATACAGTATTCAGCTTTTTAAAAGGATAGAATACACCACAAGGGCGATCATCAAAGTAAAACCCTGATGGAGGCAAACCCAACTGACAAAGTGTGTGAACTGCACATCTCGGTGAATGAAAAGCTGGGATATGATAATGTTGGATCTATCCTTGTTTACAGGAATTTGTGGCAATACAAGAGAGTAATGAGGGACTATGTGTATTTGTACAAAAAGTTGCTCATCTTGAGTTTTGATGGACGTTATAAAAACAAGTTCTGTGTCAGGAATGTGGACATTGATGTTGTCCTGAGAACAGTGCACTAAGGATTGAGCCTTTGGAATTTCAGGGAAGACTCGTGAATGGCAATATGAAGATACCCATCTTGGAGGTCTAAGCAAACTGTTGATAGTCCCTCTCATTGAGGGTTGGCCTCAGAATCTCAACCCTTGGCTTAAGTGTCCGTGCATATTGTAAGTAGATGGTTGGTACTTTCATACTGACATGGTACAGGGTGGATAAAAAGTAAGGAATATTTACACTTTATTCAAAAGAAGGCAGTTCATAGTTTTCTGCAGTCTCATGAGTACTGGAAGCCTGACACAATAGTAAGCAAATTCTGCAAGCCATGCTTTAGCACTTGCATTGCTAAAAGAAGTAAAGGATATGGTTAGTGTCTGTTTTCACTTGAGAAAGCTGGATTTGCTGGGTAGTGAATATTCTCATAAAATATGACCAGATAATGTATTTTTTGGTACAAGATTGGGCAAGATTTCATAAGGGGAGATGTCTTACTAAAGAGGGATGTCGATATATTGCAGACATTTCTTTAATGTTTCTGTTTTGCCAATATTATACATTCATCTGAGCGACTTAGGGGTATCAGATTTGGAAAGAAATCGTTTCTATTGCTTTACTATAACCGTAAATAGAAGATCTTTGGGGGGTTGGCATACAAACCAACTTAAAAGATTTAGACAGGTTAACCACAACTATCATGGCCTCTGCATCAGGTTCCTGCGGAATACTTATGTAAATATAAGTCCTAACTAACTCTCTTGGAGTAATGTGACTATTTCTGTTAAGTGTGCCATGATCAGATCAGTTTATACAAAGTCATTTAAAATTTAATCCATTTAATTGACCGTTGTCTAATGGCAGAGTTTCACATCTTACTAATCTGAAAAGACTATTCATATTTTCATGTTGAAGAATTCAGGCATATATAAAGTATTCAGTTTTTATCTTTATTAAGTCATACTGAAAGACAGATTGCAAAGATATAAATTGCCTTTTTGATGCCATAAGCATGACATAGACCAACAATAACAAAGATAAAGTTGCCAAACATTTAGTTGTGAAGTGATGAAACACTTTTCTTCTGGAGAAACTGAGCCTACCAATTCTTTTTGTGACCAGACGTATGACTATAGTCTGAATATACCTCTCCATTTGTTCCCCCCCCTACAGATTCCAATAAAAGAAATCTTTAATGTCATAAAATGTGCTTAGAACTTAGTTAATACATTCATTGATTTATAATGTCTAACCTGAATGTGACCCGAGTGGCCCTAATACTGGCATTCTCTGTTCCTTGCATGCTAAACGGACCTTCCATACTAACACAGGGCCATGTTGCGTACAAAATGGGTGAGTTGATTTCCCAAGAAAAACATTGTGACGTAGTTCATCTTATTTGGTGCTGCTGGATAATTCCGTAAATTAGCACAATGTTAAGAGTTTAGAGTAATATCCCTTTACAAACATGTACATAGAAAATACACCGCTTCTTAAATCCACATGAAAGGCAAATTTGTAGTTGTAATTCTTTTCCTTTGTTTGATTCAACATGTGCTTACATACCTGCTGAAAATGGATTTTTCCAGGAACATGAAATGACTGGCAAACAGGGCCATCTTTTACACTGAAAACTTCTGTTTTGGAATGAAACGCAATGATGATAATGGTGTTAAGGTCCCACCTGGACATAATCAGATTTGAAATTATAAATCAATAAATGAACTAAGTTCTGTGTATCTTTTATCTCATGTTTGCTTTTCATTTTTTTAAATTGGCAGAAGAGTACAAATAAACGGAGAGGAATATTCAGATGATATAATATCTTAGTAAATTCTTCTATTAAATCGTAAGTTATGCAGTTTAAATTTTATTGTGATTAACGAGAGAAACCAAAATATTTTAATTTGATTCGAATTTATAGTCAGGGCAGGGATTGTTATATAGGTCTCTGGTTTCCTTACAAGAGATGGTCTCTAATTTGACTGATACTGCTCCTTGTAACATACCTTATTTATTTTCCAGTATTGCCACTTTAATTCCTCCAAAATCAATTAACTTTAATCGAGTAGAAAAACACATGTGAGTGTGAAATGTGTATAAAATTGATGTTTACGCAAGGCACTTCAAGCAATCAAGTAAACAACCAGCAATCAGTCAACCACTAAAAAAATAATAAATCAATGAGCAAAAATATTTTTCTAAATCAAAAGATATATAACCTGTCTATGCTTCTGTAAACCTCTTTGAAGGTCCAATATTTCTTCTCTTTCTGTTTCCCTCGCTTTGTGGAGTGTTGGGATTTCAGACCTATATTGTCCAAGGGTTTCAGTTAGGGATGCTATTTTTTCTGTCTGGTCTTCTTGAGCAGCATTTAAGTTTTCAAGTCTAAAAATTGAATAATAACGATATTAGTAATAATAAATTCAGTGATTTTTTTTTACCCCGCCTATTATGGCGAAGCTGCCAAAATTAGACATCGATGAAAAATCGGTGACACTCATGACAGAGCTGGAGAGTTATTGGATAGACATAGAAAGCAGATAAGTATATGGGTCTATTTTACAAGATAATAACAATAATAAGAACGAAAATGCATAAAGGGGCAATAATTGATTAATGACTTTGATATAATCTTGACTGATATGACTGGAATACCATCAGACTGAGAAATGTATTCACCCCAGTTCCTCAAACAGCTTTCAAGATGCTTAGCAAAAACAAAAAAAAACATAAAATATTGTCCTTTGCCTTAAAGATAGGACCTCATATATGGAATGCAACACATTATATACCATACACGAACAGCCTTTGCTTTGTTACAGCTATTTCATAAAGTCAGTAATCGATTTTCAGGCTCCTTAACGTCGTGTATCTGGCAAAATATGATGATCAATTCTTTATATCTCAAACAGTTCCAGTATTGTAATGCGTACATGTACATGAAAGCGTGATAGAAAACGTAAAATTATTAAAAGTGACATTGTCCTAGAAGATAGGACTTAACATGTGACATGTGACACACCTTCAAATGATGATATTCAACTGCACCAGGTTTCATGCCGTGATTTCCATTGACTCAAGATTTTTTTTATGGCTGGGCAGGGAGCTAATGTGTGATGAGAAACTAAAATACTGACCTGTGGCCTTACCACAGCACACCTTCTGGTGACGATGTTGCAGGTGTCAGATGAGCTCACTCACTGTACATATTTTATAAATCACACTGTTCCAATTTTGCATCATTAACATAAGAACTAAAGGTACCCTTTTATTAGCAAAGGATATTAGAGAGCTTGATGTAATTTATTCGAGATGTGTAATAAACTTCTATTAATGAGGTATACATATTTTAAAATTAATTCTTGGTATCAGTCTACTTGAAAGTTCCAGAAAACAGATAACACTGAGAGCTGTGACCTTGACTTTGAAGATAGAACCTCGAAAAAGTGAATTCCTACATGCATTTTAATGATCATAAACAAGTATGCAAAATTTCATCTAACTTATAAGCGGCTTTAGAGTTATAGACCGGAAAAGAAATCGTGATGGAAAACATAAAACATTTACCGGTGACCTTGACTCTGAATTTAACATACATGATGTTGCAGGTGGTACACCTTGTAGTGATATGAAAGTAGACAATGTATGATCCCCTTTACTCAAATGGCTTTAAAGTTATAAAGCGGAAATAAAAGTGTGATTGAAAATAAAGAAAATGTTGAACAGTGATCTTGACCCAATGAAGACAGCATCCCCAATGTGTTACACAACACACCTGCTCATGATGATCTATAAGTGCACAAAGTTTCATCCCATGATCTCAAAAGGGCTCTAAACATACAGAGCAGAAAGAAAAGTGCAAAATGAAAATTCAGATACTATGATGTAGACTTGACCCTGAAGATAGCTCCACCTATGTAGAACATGACACACTTTGAATCTTCTAGTAATAATGTATCAGTATATAAAGACTTAGACTTATTTAAGGTTGTAGACCTTGTTGTTGGTATATATGATCAAACTGATGGTAATGCTCTAAAAGTTTACCAAATTGCATCTCTTGATCTCAAATTATTTTAAGGTTGTAGACCTTGTTGTTGGTATATATGACCAAACTGATGGTAATACTCTAAAAGTTTACCAAATTGCATCTCTTGATCTCAAATTATTTTAAGGTTGTAGACCTTGTTGTTGGTATATATGACCAAACTGATGATAATACTATAAAAGTTTACCAAATTGCATCTCTTGATCTCAAATTATTTTAAGGTTGTAGACCTTGTTGTTGGTATATATGACCAAACTGATGGTAATACTCTAAAAGTTTACCAAATTGCATCTCTTGATCTCAAATTATTTTAAGGTTGTAGACCTTGTTGGTATATATGATCAAACTGATGGTAATACTCTAAAAGTTTACCAAATTGCATCTCTTGATCTCAAATTATTTTAAGGTTGTAGACCTTGTTGTTGGTATATATGACCAAACTGATGGTAATACTATAAAAGTTTACCAAATTGCATCTCTTGATCTCAAATTATTTTAAGGTTGTAGACCTTGTTGTTGGTATATATGACCAAACTGATGGTAATACTCTAAAAGTTTACCAAATTGCATCTCTTGATCTCAAATGATTTTAAGGTTGTAGACCTTGTTGTTGGTATATATGACCAAACTGATGGTAATACTCTAAAAGTTTACCAAATTGCATCTCTTGATCTCAAATTATTTTAAGGTTGTAGACCTTGTTGGTATATATGATCAAACTGATGGTAATACTCTAAAAGTTTACCAAATTGCATCTCTTGATCTCAAATTATTTTAAGGTTGTAGACCTTGTTGTTGGTATATATGACCAAACTGATGATAATACTATAAAAGTTTACCAAATTGCATCTCTTGATCTCAAATTATTTTAAGGTTGTAGACCTTGTTGTTGGTATATATGACCAAACTGATGGTAATACTCTAAAAGTTTACCAAATTGCATCTCTTGATCTCAAATTATTTTAAGGTTGTAGACCTTGTTGGTATATATGACCAAACTGATGGTAATACTCTAAAAGTTTACCAAATTGCATCTCTTGATCTCAAATCTCAAATGATTTTAAGGTTGTAGACCTTGTTGTTGGTATATATGACCAAACTGATGATAATACTATAAAAGTTTACCAAATTGCATCTCTTGATCTTAAATTATTTTAAGGTTGTAGACCTTGTTGTTGGTATGACCAAACTGATGATAATACTATAAAAGTTTACCAAATTGCATCTCTTGATCTCAAATTATTTTAAGGTTGTAGACCTTGTTGTTGGTATGACCAAACTGATGATAATACTACACAGAAAACTTGCAACATAGAGGCAGAGACCTTGAGCTTCAAGACAGGATCCCAATGGCGTACATTATGTATCTTTTGAGATGATGATGTGAAAATTAACAAAATTTTGTTCCTTGATATCAAACAGCTTGAAAGTTACAGAGTGGAAACAAAAGTGTGATGAATGAATGGACAAAAATACAAATGCTAAGTGCCCTGCTTTGCATTAGAAAGCAGGGGACACTAAGATGATGGGCCCTGTTTTGTTATGTGATAGGATGAAAGATGTAAACCATTTCAGAAAAAAGATGTACAAAAAATAGTTACAAAGAAGATACACATCTATGATACCATTATATTTGCTATATGTTTATTTTAAGTGACTCGGTTACAGAAAGATCTAAATACACGAAGTAAAACTTTCCTTTTGCAAAATCATACATTTTACCTAGGAATTAAATATCAATATCTTTCTAAACTCAAAAGAAAATTACAGCTGTAGATAAACATTTATCTGGCAAAGCAGCAGCATTTTTCTCTTGTTTCAAAATATTATGTGATATAATCAAGATTTTCAAAATACATGTACATCGTTGCACTTTATTCATATTTTGAGCATGAAAAATTAAATTGTATCTGTTTAAACACTACATCATTTGTAAAAACATATGTACTTCACGGGTAAACTTGATACTTTTTTCCAGACAGATTATGTTAATAATTACCTCAGTAAAATATCATTGTCCAAATTGGACATTTCTTGTAATTTATTTCTTGTGGAAGCATCCATTTCTTCAGAACTTGTTCTCAGATTCTCAATTTCTTGCTGAAGGGTGAATACCTTTTGATGAAAAACACAGCATTCAAAATATGTAATCCTACTACTTAACCCAAACATGAATCTTAGATAAACTCTATGTAAGATCACAGTCTGCTTCCCTTCCCGTATAGTCCAAGAGATGCAGACAGATGGGATTTAAACACAATAGTGGGATAAATAAATTATTGATTGGTAATGGTGCAGATTGTTTAGACTTAAGAGAAATCATATAATATGTAAGGTAAGTTTATAGTAACATTTGCATGAAGTGTTTAAAATTATATTTTTTTCATGTTAATTCATTTTATTGATTTATTGTTGCTATAACCCACCCCATCTACCCCTCTCCACCCTACCCCACCATGCTTCAATGTATGCCCGACTGTATAACAGTTGTTTTTTTCCATTACAATTTCATTTACATACAACCCAACCAATTAAGTGGGAAGCATGAACTGGTGCACATTTAAATATTATTCAGGCTAGGTTGTTGTAAGTTAGTTCCTTGATTCAGCCAGTCTCTTGTGCCATCCATACCGATTAGGACCAAACATTGCTTGAAACTGGGACACCCGGCAAGAACTGTCAATCAAAAGACTATGCACCCCAGGATTTTTGGGCTAAAGGAAAGCATTAGCATCAGTCTGAGAGTTAATGTGAAGGTGACTACATGTTTTTTGTTTTTCAGTTAGTAATTTCATTTCTCATTTTTCACCTTCTAGATGTTTTAATATATTTTCTTTACGGTCTTTTATATACATTTGATTGTTGTTTCATCTAGCACAACACTTGAGGGCTAATGTATAAATTGTAATAGTCTGTTTGCCAGGTTCGTTTCACAATTTACTGCTTCGCCTTTTGACTTATTTTTCAGGTCTAGAGGGTGCTCAGATACAACAGCCACCATCTTGAGGTTACTCAAAGAGGAAAAGCAGTGTCTATATGAATGTCAGACAGAAAAGGCGATGCCATGATGGGTCTTAGGCCAAACCAAAATATATAGATCTATTTTACCCATCGTGAAATTGCATATCTGAATTACTTTGGTTTAGGAGGGTTATCTGCCCCTGGACTAAATATCCACCCATCAGCATTCACTTGTACGCATATATCATAGCACTGGTTAGAGACACTGTTTGTCATTCTGATGAATTGGAATGTACCTTAGCTTTTCATGTTTGATATGTTTCCAGATCTCTGCTTTGAGAACTGCATTTGTATTCACTCAAGGAGCAAACTAGTAAATATATTCAAGGTATATTTGAGTTGAATTACATCACTGGCTTCATTTTAGAGAAAATGTGGGTATCTCTGTTTTCGCATGCTGTAACCACTATGTTTATATCATTAACTTTAGTGTACTTTATTTAATACAATTCGTTAAAGACACATCTTGTCAGAATGAACATACCTTAAGATCAATACAATCCTTTCTCTTCATATGATATGACAAGACTACAAGGACCAGGAAACTAGCTGCAAGGTCCGTGTGTTGTGATAGTTTCAGACTTTCCTCTGTGTCATGTCATACATTTAGCCAACAGAGAAATCTCCAGTATACATAATCTCCAGTCAAATATGTTTTGTAGACATGCAAATAGTTTGTTAAGTGTTTGTTGATTTTGGCAAACAGAAATATGCAACCGACACAATTGTATCCTGCACTGAGAATGACATGTTTTTTTCTGTTTGCGTAATCTTCTTGCAAACATGCTTTAATAATCTTTCTATCATCCATTTGTAAGTGAACGAGTTCTGCAATGTATGGTGCCTGACCCTGACTTTATCATCTAACGTGCAACAGGACTGCTTCTCAATTAGATGTTTCTGTGTATTGCTGCACCAACTTGTCATTTGATAGCAGTCGTCATTTGGCAAAATCAATCCTGCTTCTCGACTTGCTGTCTTCTGTTTTTTTTGCAACAACCCATACAAAATCTATATGCTTGTGAAAGGACATTTAGGAAGGTGTAATTAGTTCTATGTTCCTACCAAACTCTTGAGTCATGCACCTGATTAAGGGCAATAACTTTAATTAAATAGGGAAGCATGACAAGAACAACCAATCACAAGAATGTGTAGCTTAGGTTCTTTAGGAAAACATTAGCATCAACATAAGCATTGCATGGAAGTGACCCGAATTGTTTTTCTTTTGCGTGCCTCCATCCCACGACCTGCTATATCTTGTTTACACTTATAAAATAATAATTGTACTGACTGATTACTTTGAAAATGGCCTCTAATTTATCCTCTGATGATACTGTTTTTTATTACATTATATGCAGCATATCAGACATAACACTTTCGGCAATTACACTGGTCAACAGTGAAATCATTACTGACTTGAAAAGGCCCTAATCTGTAGTATTTTGGTGTGCCGAACACGAATATAACCGTGAAAAATTTGTATTGGCTCTCGTTTTGAAGATATTCATATACCTCATTTTCTATGTTTCACTGTGTAAATTTCTCCAGTAGGACTGCAGCAACATCCGGAATAATGATGTAACATTGCATAATACCATCATGCTCACATCATCCACAGTTGATTGCATCATTTTCTGATGCAGTGCAATACTAATGCCATGCGGCTGCTGAAGTAAGTTGACGTCAGCAGTGTACTATACATGTGTAGGCCTATTATACTAATGCCAGGCGGCTGCTGAAGCTGACGTAAGCAGTGTACTATATAAAGCCCAATCAGATAGGTTCAGCATTTAAAATATTTTAGACGTTGTGCGAGACAGTTCAAGCTACTGTTACATAAAACTTATTATTTTATCCATTTACGTACAATAAAGAACAGTAATGCCTCGAAAGTGTGTTAATACCGCGGACAATTTTTGCTATATTTGTGGGGAAGTGACATTTGCCAACCAGAAGAAAAGTATCAATTCTCAAGTGAAGAAGGCATATCATCTTTACTTCGGATGCAAGGTTGGTGACCAAGACAAGCCTTGGGCTCCGCATATATGCTGTGCTACATGTACAACACTGCTTTCACAGTGGTTGAATTGCAAAAGGTCATCAATGCCGTTTGCAGTCCCAATGGTGTGGAGAGAGCCAAGCAACCACCTAAATGACTGTTACTTCTGCTTGGTTCCTCCTCTTTCCAGTGGAATAACGAAGCGAAAGAAGTCGAGAATAGTCTACCCAAACATTCCGTCTGCATTGAGACCAGTTCCACATGGTGAGGGACTTCCTATTCCAGAACCTCCAGCAGAATATTCTCTTGATTCATCTGACGAAGACAAAGGTGAGTCGACCTGTTCTTCTCCTGGTCCATCAGCATGCAGTGATCCAGATTTTCACTGTGGTGCATCATCAACCCCACACAGAATAACACAGGAAGAACTAAATGACCTGATTCGTGATTTGGACTTATCAAAGAACAAGGCAGAATTGCTAGGATCAAGACTCCAACAATGGAATCTTCTAGAAGAAGATGTCACAATTACTGCATATCGAAAGCGCCACCAGCAATTGGAGCCTTTCTTCAGAAAGGAAAGTAATCTGATATTCTGTTCCGATATTGAGGGCCTCATGAATGCTTTAAAAATCACTCATGACCCACAAGAATGGAGACTATTTGTGGACTCTTCGAAACTGAGTCTCAAGGCTGTGCTTTTGCACAATGGAAACATTCTTCCATCTATTCCAGTAGTGTATGCTGTCCACATGAAAGAGACATACGATAACTTAAGGCAGCTACTGAATTCCATTGAGTATAACAAGTGCAGCTGGCACCTCTGTGGTGATTTGAAGGTAGTTGCCCTTTTAATGGGACTGCAGCAAGGATATACAAAATACATGTGTTTCTTATGCGAGTGGGATAGCCGAGCAAGGGAAATGCACTACATGAAGAAGGAATGGACTCACAGGCAGAATGTAGCCATTGGAGAGAAGAATATCCAACACCCAGCTCTGGTTGAGGCTCAGAAAATCTTGCTACCACCCCTTCACATCAAACTAGGTTTGATGAAGAACTTCGTGAAAGCCATTGACCGGACTTTGCCAGCATTCCGATACCTGCATGAAAAATTCCCTCGACTCAGCGAAGCAAAGATTAAAGAGGGAGTTTTTGTGGGTCCTCAGATTCGAGAGCTTTTCAAAGATGACCGGTTCAACAACTTGCTGGAAGGTGACGTGAAACAAGCATGGAATGCTTTTCGCCTAGTTTCTACAAACTTCCTCGGAAATGTTAGGGCAGAAAACTATAAGGAACTAGTAGAAGACATGTTGATGAAGTATAAGAAACTTGGCTGCAATATGTCTCTAAAGATTCACTTCCTTCATTCCCATTTGGATTTCTTTCCTAGCAACTGTGGTATTGTTAGTGATGAACACGGCGAACGTTTTCATCAAGATATCGCAACAATGGAACAAAGATACCAGGGAAAATGGTCCACTACAATGCTGGCTGACTACTGCTGGACACTCCTCAGAGATGCTCCCGAACAGCTGTACAAGAGACAGGCGAAAAAATCTAAGATGTAGTCAATGACTTGATTTTTTATAGGTAGGCTATTACAGTTGACCTTTTACTATTGGAATGCATTTCGTTATGTAAACATTAATTTCTTGCAGATTACAAAAAAACTAGAGCCAATTTTGCAATTTGACTGTCATATTCGTGTTCAGCACATAAAAATTGATAAGAATTGACTAATTTTATTTCAGTAACATGACTTTTGTAAAAATTTGTTGTCCAGTGTTATTCAAGAGGAACTAAAGACAAAGAGTTTTGTACCAGTGAGGAAACAGTTAAAAACAAGTTTCTAATTAATGACAGAAAAAATAACAAATGTATTTGGTTAACCTGTTCATAGCTTTTCTTCAAAGATTCAACTTCCTGTTGAAGCTCCAAGGTTATTCCTTCCACTAAGTTCCTGTACTTGTCAACTTCTGCTCTCAGTTCCTATGATGAATAAAAGAAATTGCCAATTCTGCATAATATATGCAGGTAGTTGTGTACTGTCGGAAAGTCTTGGTTCCATATACTGATTATCTAAGATGCGCTTTAAGTTACATACAGTTGATTTTACCTCTTAGCTCACTAGGACACATTTCTTTACAGGAATAATCATTTCTACGATTAAACTAATGGACAAGAATATAATTTCCATTATTGCTGCCAACGATACATTCATCTTGTTTATATGTGATTTTTTAGCATATGAAAAGAATGAAATTAGAACAATAAAGCAACTCTAGCCATATAATTTCAAATGTAGAGTTCATCCATTCAATAAAAGAATAAGAGAAATACATTTTAAGTATATCAGATAATTCACAAATTCATTCAATAGCCTTCTTGTTAAGCTTTACAATAAGTTAAACCATCTTGGATTTGTTTAGAATCACATTGTATATATGATTCGCATAGTTGGAAATGATGTTTAAGATGAGAATAGCACAATGGTGAAATATAACCAGGCTCTAAAACTCCTTTCAATTTGTGAAAATGCTGCACATGACAACGTCCCATGTCCAATGTGAGTAATCAGTAAAAGTAAAATATAAATGGCACGGGGTGGGGTGATTTTTTTTTTTAAAATTATGTGGAAATATTGCTACAGAGAAGTGTATGTTGGTAGTCATGTACACTGAGAAATTCACAATTTTAAAAAAGTTTTGCAATGGCTATATCAATTATAATGTGTACAAAGTTTGAGATTTTTACTTTTTGTTAATGAAATATACATAACAAATAAAGCAAAATAATATTTGCACCAGAAAATTGTGCCAAAATTTCAAGCAAACTTTTATGAATAATTTTTAACACTAGTTTAAAAAAATGTCACCACAGACCAATCCTACACTAAAATCTCAAATAATCAAGTTCCTTTATAAATAAAAGAAATACTCCATTTTCTCACAACTGGCAATTTGACTTGAACTTTACAGACAAAACTTTATCACATAGCGTATAAAAAGATCTGAAGCTTGAAGTATGGAAAACAGAGGAGTAACAGCCCAATATATATCAGTAATAAAATAAGCAGAAAAAGATAATACAAGATAAAGAACCAAACCATCAAATTAAACAAACAATGCAGATCAAAAATGATTACCGTTTTCTCATTTTCTGTGTCATCAACAAGTTTCTCAATATTTTCTGACTGCATTTTTGTGACTGTTAACACTTTGTTTATACTTTCACTGTATTTTGACAACTTTTCGTTTATTGTTTCCACATGCATCTGACGCTCATTATCCACCCTTGCCAGGCTTGAAAAAAAGAAAACGGGTGGTCAATAAATAAAAAAATATGGTAAAAAAAGACAATGGCCAGATTGGTAGTGGCAGACCTTTTTTATATTCTAAAATCATTGAACCTCTGAAAATGCATAGTATGTTTCAGGGTTACTAATATGAGAATAATATGATGTATCAGGGCTAGTAATATGAGAGTAATATGATGTATCAGGGTTATAATATGAAAGTAATATGATGTATCAGGGTTATAATATGAGAATAATATGATGTTTCAGGGATAATAATATGATGTATCAGGGTTACTAATATGAGAATAATATGTATCAGGGTTACTAATCTGAGAGTTTATGATGTATCAGGGTTACTAATATGAGAGTAATATGATGTTTCAGGGATAATAATATAATGTATCAGGGTTACTAATATGAGAATAATATGATGAATCAGGGCTAGTAATATGAGGAATATGATGTATCAGGGTTATAATATGAGAGTAATATTATGTATCAGGGTTATAATATGAGAATAATATGATGTATCATTGATAATAATATGATACATCAGGGTTACTAATATGAGAATTTATGATGTGTCAGGGCTAGTAATATGAGAGTAATATGATGTTACAGGGACAATAATAATATGAGAATAATATGATGTATCAGGGCTATAATATGAGAGTAATATTATGTATCAGGGTTATAATATGATGTATCAGGGTTACTAATATGAGAATTATATGATGTATCAGGGCTATTACTATGAGAATATGTTGCTTATTGCAGGTAACAAATTTAAACAGAAGACTTCTATCAAAGAGATTTAGGACATATATTTACTTTCATAGTTATTAAACATTTTGTTTCTCGCTTGTATATTGCATTGTACAATAGTAGATGTGCATTTTATATTCTGGGTTTGAATTAAATGTCAGCATGAAATGGAAGAAATATGAGAAAACCTTGTGATGTTTTTCAGAAATACAGTTTAAATGAGCACTGGTGCTCCTTAAACAGTTATAATGTGAATTATTTACCCCAGTCTTACCTGCTAGAAAGAGTCTAAATTAGAACTGATGAGCAAAGTAACCTAATTATTCCCATTTCCAGCAATATAGACCTAAAGATCAGTTTTTCAAAACTGCATTAAAAAGTTGTTTTATAAAAGTTATGAATATTTTGATAACTTGTTTTGATAGGTTAAATAAAATTTTTTTTTTTTTATACTTCAACAAGATTCAAACTCAAAACCTATGACACATCATCCATTTACTCAATCCATTTAGCTAATCAGAACAAAAAAATCCAGCATAGAAAATCTAACAAATAATCATGTAAGTGTTATGAATTTAAAAGTGAATCAATATTACTTTTTGTAAAAAGTAACCTTCATGCATACAGCATAGTTAATTAAATATAACAAATATTTTAGGAGCAGATGCAGGTGCTCTAGGTCAAATATTGTTTTAAAGGTGGGAGAAAAGCTTCAATCTCACCTTGTTTTTGCCAATTCTGATTTATGCAAAATATTTTACGCCTTTGTCTTCTCAAAATTAAACTTTTGGGTTCAGAAATGGTTTTTGTTGGGACAAACAACAATTAAGTTGGCCTCGTCCTTTGTCCAAGAATGTACATGATCAGACTTTCATGTGTAATGATAGAGAAACGACGATTTACATTGCTCGGAATATAATGTATACAGAATTTATACAGCCCTAGAGAGTTGTTTCTCAAGGGCTTTTCCAAGAGTTTTCAAAGACTTCCATTATTTTGTAACCACTATTTTTCCACATGGAAATTGAACTTACTCAATATATTGCATTCTTTGTCACTGCATGTTAAATTGGTACAAAAGCAGGAGAAAGACACATATCTAATTACCACGCTACTAAACCAAACGGCGCTGATCCATCTGGTAAATAGCCATGCCATGTGTCATCTGATTCAGTTTAAATGTTTTATATTACCTAAGATAAATTAAAGGAGATTTGGGGAAAATTGAAGAAGTTTGTCAAGAAATTAAACGACTTTTTAAGAACAAAACCAGCTTAAAATTCTAAGAGTTTTTAAGGCAACCCTTCAAATTCAATGCATTTTCAAGGTTGCAAGAATCACGGTATTGTTAGCTTGTTATGAGATAATAAATATTGGATACGAGGTGAATGGCGAGCCAAGCTAAAATCCGTGATAAGCTTACTCTCACAAGAAATCAAAGAAAATAATCGCATAATATTGGCAGAGTTTCATATTTTTTGGGAAAGATGTTCTGGGACAGATTTACAATTATATCAAATATGAGAGAGAGAGATAGAGAGAGAGAGAGAGAGAGAGGAAGAGTAATATCTAAGTAAATTTGAGAGTTAAGATAACCATTAATTGCAATTAGGGATGACAGTAAACTCAGTATAAAGTAGCATAAAATAGCTTGGTGAGAAAATGCAGGTGGAAAAATATTTTATGGGGTTCATAATTCATGCACAGTTAGAAATATGTATCGAAATTTAGCATACCTATTTTGTAGTAGCTCAAATAACTTTTTAATATCCTCCTTACATGCCTCAATCTCTTCATCTCTTTGTTTACATTCGTAACAAAGCTGGTCAAATGCATCTCGAAGGATATACTCCTGTGGAGATAAACAATCCAACATTAAACACAAAATGAGTGATCGATACAAACTCTGACTGAAAGGGTGGGCACCCCCACCATCCTTCAGATATATATATATATATATATATATATATATATATATATATATATATATATATATATATATATATATATATATACACACACGCACAACATGAATGTGTGCGTGTATGTACATTGCAAAAGTGAAAAGTTCTCACAGATAATTACAAGTACATCGTTGCATACATACACTTAAAATCTTAGATTTTAAACATATTCAGGATATTTACATAAATCAGGGTGCATTATAATAAGTAAATTTATTTCTTTCGAAAATAAAGCTTTTAGTTGTCCATTCAACAGGGATGATCTTGCCAATATGGTGCAGTTGGTGGGTAAAGTTTTGCTGTCGTGACAAAATAATGGCCATGACTCGGTAGGATTCCATCAGAAAACAGTTAAAATCATGCTTGACCCAGATCTTCACGTACTGCTTCATACCAAATTTAGTTTCAATCGATGAAGTAATTCATTGGGTTATTGAGCGGCAATAACACATGTAATTCAAGAACTATCCAAAGTACTAAAATGAGGTTAACTTGCTTTGGTCTTTTCACAATGCTCTTGAATGTTTATGAAATTCATTTTTTTCTGCTGACCAATACCTTTTTGTTCTTGTTGATCCTTCGAGTTTGAAGATGAGCATGACATCACAAACTGGTTTTGCTTTTGTGAGGACACAAGTGGCTGAAAATGCTAATTTGTGCTCTGAACTGTTTGTGGCACATTGCACAGGAGATACAGTTTTAAATTTCTTGATCAACTGATGACGTGCTGCAATTCCGAGCTTCCAAGATTTACACTGCTCGCACTTCTTCACTGCTCCTGCAATTCTCTTAAGCTATGGGTGTTGCTGCACTGTGCAGAAAGATCATGTGCAAGATCTTATAAAGGCTCAGGGTAAATATTAAAGTGTTTCAAGGATGAGTTTAGGTAGTCATTGAAGCATTTTGTATGACCTACCTGAGATTGCTTTCACTTGTTCAGCTGATCGTAGAAGATCTTTTGATCTCATCTGCGATTTCATCAGCAGAGTGTGGATGCTCGGAATGCATGCTGTTGTGAGAACCTCTGTGTCTGGAACCTTTGCCAGCCATCATATTCTCATCTATTTCCTGAGGCATCCCATGGAAAAATAATCCATATTCTTGGGAGAACGTTAATGCATCATTCTGATTTTGAATGCACACAGTGTGGCTCAGTGACACAATGATGTTTTAGACCTTAAGGTTTGTTTTAAGACTGATGCATCTGCATCTCCACACAATTTCACATAGTCTATTGAAGGCCACAGATGCTTTGGTAATTCTGGCGTTTGTTTTGCCTTCGATGTGGACTGCATATGGCAGTGTACTGCCGAGGTAAGTGAACTTGTTCAATGCCTGAAGTGATTGGCCATGATGTACTCTGAAGGTAGACTATATGTAAGGTTTTCCTGGTGCAGGTGATTGCATAACCTTTGCCTTATTGATGGAAACACTAAAATTGTTACAAGCTGAAATGAAATCATACATACTCCATTCCATATTAGACATAGATTTGCAAACCAGGACACAATCATTAGCAAACAGGAAGTCACGAACAGTTGCTTTCTGTACCTTTGTCTTTGCCCGTAGTCTTCTGTGATTGAAAAGCATACCATCAGTCTGGTATCTGATGTCAATCTCATAGAAGGCATCTGTAAGCATGGCAGAGAACATCATATTGAACATCTCTGGGGCCAACACGCAATCTTAGTTGACTTCATTGGTGACTCTGAATGGTTTAGATTACTTAATGTTGTCCATGACAGGAGCTAGTATCCCATCACGGAGTTGTCGAAGTGCTACGATAAATTTCTTTAGGCAACCAAATATTTGCCAGGAGTTCCAGAGGTCCCTATGACTGATTGTGACAAAAGTTTTTGTCAGGTCAATGAAATTCGTGTCTAAGATGGAATTCTATTCCTGGTATTTCTCAAGGAGATTACCAATTGTAACATCATGTCTGTGTTTCCGTATCCATTCCTGAAGTCACACTGAGTATCAGGCCAGAGCCCTTGATAGGTGCAGTGCCCATGGCAATTTATTCTGGCCAGGATTGTGCCAGCTACTGACAGCAAGGAGATGTCTGATGGTTTTCAAGGGACTTTCTGTTGCCTTTCTGTTTGTACAAGTTGATGATGGATGCATCTTTGCACCCCTGGAATACAGATCCTTGAATTCATATTGACTATAAGAGTCCAGTCAGTTTCTGAGCCATGCGTGAGCCTTCAAGTTCTGTTGATACAGCATCTGCTCTGCGTGCTTCTCAGTTTTTAAGTCAGTGTTGTGGGGTCACCTAGGGATACGTTGGTGTCCACATGGGGCAGTCGCTATGGTGCCTCTTCACTGATAGATGCCTGGTGATTGAGGATGATGTAGAAGTGTTCTGCCCATCTTTGCAGTATCTTTTCTTGTGAGGGAATATCGGGTAGTGTGATGCCGGCAGAACTCACTACTGGAAATATTCCTGATGACCGTGGCCATAGATTGTCAATGAAATGCCAGTGCTATTTAGAGTGCAGGTGCATCCAAGAGTCCCAGCTGTGGTTTGGCAGGCAAAAGACTGTTTTTGATTAAGACATCAAGTTCAGCACATTTCCTCAGTTACAGGAGTTTGTTAAAGTTACCAAAGTCATTTTTTGCGGATGACACCTGATCATGTCTAGTAATCTGCACAAGCCCTAGCAATGAAGTCAATTAGGATGATGAGTTTGGTGGGTGCATAGACCCTGATTATAGCAAATTGTCATTTTTACAGTCTCATGAAGTTCCATTTGCATTAGTCTGTCATTTACACTATAATGTGAGATTTGTGAGCTTTTTGTCTAGCTGTGCTTTGATGGCAAACCCATCACCAGCTTCATGTTGCTCTTCATTATTTCTGCTAATTAGAAGGTATCCAGTTCATACTTCAGTGAGCTGTCCTTCCTGAACTAGGCAAATTTCATTCAGGGCCTCCATCTGTATGTTGGGTCTAGTCCATTTTCTATCAACTAGAACTGTTCTTCTCTCTTGCATATCTGCTGGTGTTTTGTCTTTAGTGTGCGCACTTCCTAGGCACCAATGATCAGTGGCATCATCATGAAATCCCTATTAGCCACGGTATATGGACCAGGGTTATGGTAAATCAGGCAATGCTTAGGACCCTTTTCTAGTCCCTTCCTCATTTTACGAATGTAAGCAGCATGATCTTAAATATGGCTGCTGTCACCAGTGAATTGCAGAGTTCCAGAACTGCTTTGGTGCAGTGAAAAGATATCCTATTTACCTGAGCCTCCTGTGTACAAGTCTCCAGCTATAGCTCCCAGTGTATAGGTAACTGCTGTTCTGTTGCTCGTCAATCAACACAGGATTTGAAGTTGTTTGATGGGGGGGCGGGCGAATCAAATAATGAGCTGCTAATGAAATTGAATTTAAGTCATTGAAAGTTGTGCAGACTCACTTGCTATCTTGTCCAGGCCTGTGTAAATCCACTGGCACCACAACAGTGAAACAGTCATGATGCAGAGGATGACCATGTCCTACTGCACCTGAGCAAATGCCCTGCATTGTCTAAAGTTGCTGTAACAATATACCTCTTTTTTGACATGAAGTCCATAAAAAACAAATCAATAGAAGGTTTGTCTGTCTAACAGTGTTGAAACAGCATAATTTTGTCTTAAAAATAGCAGTTGTAAAATAAAGTGGATGTGATAAAAGACAATAATTTTCTTTCACAACATGAACACCCATGCTTGCTTACAAGGTATGTTAGGAGTATGCATTTGATATGCATATTGAAAATATTGCAGTGTAAACTGTTAAATATTTATAGCTATGTTTACCTTGTTCATTCCTTCCTTTATTGTTTCTAATACAGGCTCCTCTGCATCACTCGGGCCCGGAGTTAGAGTTGAACTATCGGTTTCTTGATACTGAACCTGAAAAGATATCATTTGATGTTTATAACAATGTTATAAGTCTTTGATGACACCTTGGCACAAACATGACTATATGGTGCCATTTAAAACAAAGTAAAAGTGTGAAAATGTTTTAATGGATAGTCAAACCTACTTTGAAGACCACCAGTCTTAAACAATCATTTGTTTTCAATGTTGTGTAAACTTATCATTGCTGTAATTAAACTTTTCTGATGTTAGTTTTCTCACCTCTGAGAGTTGACTGTTTAAGACAGTTAAGAAATACATGATTTGGTGTCAGTAAGACAAGTTAAGCTTGGCATGATTATTCTATACATGATTTGGTGTCTATAAGAGAGGTTATGCTATGCATGATTTTGTTTCTATAGGCCAGGTTATAATATACAATGATTTGGTGTCTATAAGAGAGGTTATGCTATGCATGATTTTGTTTCTTTAAGTCAGGTCATTCTATACATGATTTGGTGTCTGTAAGAGAGGTTATGCTATGCATGATTTTGTTTCTATAGGTCAGGTAATACTATACAATGATTTGGTGTTTATAAGAGAGGTTATGCTATGCATGATTTTGTTTCTTGAAGTCAGGTCATTCTATACATGATTTGGTGTCTATAAGAGAGGTTATGCTATGCATGATTTTTTTCTTTAAGTCGGGTTATTTTATATATGATTTGGTGTCTATAAGAGAGGTTATGCTATGCATGATTTTGTTTCAAGATGTCAGGTCATTCTATATATGATTTGGTGTCTATAAGAGAGGTTATGCTATGCATGATTTTGTTTCTCTAAGTTGGGTTATTTTATATATGATTTGGTGTCTATAAGAGAGGTTATGCTATGCATGATTTTGTTTCTCTAAGTTGGGTTATTTTATATATGATTTGGTGTCTATAAGAGAGGTTATGCTATGCATGATTTTGTTTCATGATGTCAGGTCATTCTATATATGATTTGGTGTCTATAAGAGAGGTTATGCTATGCATGATTTTGTTTCTTTAAGTCAGGTTATTTTATATATGATTTGGTGTCTATAAGAGAGGTTATGCTATGCATGATTTTGTTTCTTGATGTCAGGTCATTCTATATATGATTTGGTGTCTATAAGAGAGGTTATGCTATGCATGATTTTGTTTCTTTAAGTCAGGTTATTTTATATATGATTTGGTGTCTATGAGAGGTTATGCTATGCATGATTTTGTTTCTTTAAGTCAGGTTATACTATATATGATTTGGTGTCTATGAGAGGTTATGCTATGCATGATTTTGTTTCTTTAAGTCAGGTTATATTGTACAATGATTTGGTGTCTATAAGAGAGGTTATGCTATGCATGATTTTGTTTCTTTAAGTCAGGTTATTCTATACATGATTTGGTGTCTATAAGAGAGGTTATGCTATGGATGATTTTGTTTCTATAACTCAGGTTATACTATACAATGATTTGGTGTCTATAAGAGAAGTTATGCTATGCATGATTTTGTTTCTTTAAGTTAGGTTATTTTATATATGATTTGGTGTCTATAAGAGAGGTAATGCTATGCATGATTTTGTTTCTTGAAGTCAGGTTATTCTATACATGATTTGGTGTCTATGAGAGGTTATGCTATGCATGATTTTGTTTCTTGATGTCAGGTCATTCTATTTATGATTTGGTGTCTATGAGAGGTTATGCTATGCATGATTTTGTTTCTTTAAGTCAGGTTATACTATACAATGATTTGGTGTCTATAAGAGAGGTTATGCTATGCATGATTTTGTTTCTTTAAGTCAGGTTATTCTATTCATGATTTGGTGTCTCTAAGAGAGGTTATACTATTCATGATTTGATGTTCAAGATACAGGCTATGTTATACTGTATAAGACACATATGTACTCTGAAGCTGAGATCTGGAGGGTTGTAATTAAGCTGAAGTGTATGAAACTAAAAGACGAAAACACAATACAAGAGTATGTATCTCGAAGATGTGATATGTGATGTAAATAAAATCATGACAAATGAAAGAAGTTTATAATTCTAGAAGGCGAGGCCTAAGATCTGATGTTTGATGTATGGAAAAAACATGAGGAATGAGACATTAAGTTTATGTATCCAGAAGACGAGACCAAATATCTAATAGTAGAGGTAAATAAAAAAAGGACAAATGATAATATGATACAAGTTTGATAATGAGACATTTCCTTATTTACTTATTTTTTTCAATACAGGAATAATTCAATCAAACAGAATAATAATTTGTTTCACATATTATCCATGAATAACAAATATACATGTATAGAATTACCCACCTGCTCCTGTAATTTCCTCAGAAAATCAACTTCATTCTTCAGTGCCTCAAGCATACACCTGTCTTCATTGGACTGTTAATGTTTGAACAAAGAAGCAATTCATTTATTTAGTTTGTAATTTGAACACAATACTAATTTAATTATATTAGAACATTTTTACCACAATCTCGCTCGATTACTGACTCGTACATAGATATACAAAAATGTCATATCCAATATTTGACACACATTTATCATGACAATCATCAACATTTATGGATTACATCATGGAATTATAGTTTTATTAAAAATATGATTAACAAAAGATGTTTGACAGACAAATTGTATAAACAAAAACATGCAACTTACCGACTGTTTCTCCATCTTTAATGCATCTACATCCTTTCTTAATGTATCAATGATGTCTTCATTTGGTGTAAGGGAGTAATCCTTTCTGCCCTCAAGATGCTGTTTCTCAATCTTTAATGCATCTACATCCTTTCTTAATGTATCAATGATGTCTTCATTTAGTGTAAGGGAGTAATCCTTTCTTCCCTCAAGAGACTGTATCTCCATCCTTAATGCATCTACATCCTTTCGTAATGTATCAATGATGTCTTCATTTAGTGTAAGGGAGTAATCCTTTCTTCCCTCAAGAGACTGTTTCTCCATCCTTAATGCATCTACATCCTTTCGTAATGTATCAATGATGTCTTCATTTGGTGTAAGGGAGTAATCCTTTCTGCCCTCAAGATGCTGTTTCTCCATCTTTAATGCATCTACATCCTTTCGTAATGTATCAATGATGTCTTCATTTAGTGTAAGGGAGTAATCCTTTCTTCCCTCAAGAGACTGTATCTCCATCCTTAATGCATCTACATCCTTTTGTAATGTATCAACGATGTCTTCATTTGGTGTAAGGGAGTAATCCTTTCTTCCTTCAAGAGACTGTTTCTCCATCTTTAATGCATCTACATCCTTTCTTAATGTGTCAATGATGTCTTCATTTGGTGTAAGGGAGTAATCCTTTCTTCCCTCAAGAGACTGTATCTCCATCCTTAATGCATCTACATCCTTTCTTAATGTATCAGTGATGTCTTCATTTGGTATGAAGGAATATTTTCTTCCTTCAAGAGACTGTTTCTCCATCTTTAATTCATCTACATCCTTTCGTAATGTATCAATGACGTCTTCTTTTAGTGTAAGGGAGTAATCCTTTCTTCCCTCAAGAGACTGTATCTCCATCCTTAATGCATCTACATCCTTTCGTAATGTATCAATGATGTCTTCATTTGGTGTAAGGGAGTAATCCTTTCTGCCCTCAAGATGCTGTTTCTCCATCTTTAATACATCTACATCCTTTCGTAATGTATCAATGATGTCTTCATTTAGTGTAAGGGAGTAATCCTTTCTTCCCTCAAGAGACTGTATCTCCATCCTTAATGCATCTACATCCTTTCTTAATGTATCAATGATGTCTTCATTTGGTGTAAGGGAGTAATCCTTTCTGCCCTCAAGAGACTGTTTTTCCATCTTTAATGTATCTACATCCTTTCGTAATGTATCAATAATGTCTTCATTTAGTGTAAGGGAGTAATCCTTTCTTCCCTCAAGATGTTGTTTCTCCATCTTTAATGGATCTACATCCTTTCGTAATGTATCAATGATGTCTTCATTTAGTGTAAGGGAGTAATCCTTTCTTCTCTCAAGAGACTGTAACTCCATCCTTAATGCATCTACATCTTTTCGTAATGTATCAATGATGTCTTCATTTAGTGTAAGGGAGTAATCCTTTCTTCCCTCAAGAGACTGTATCTCCATCCTTATTGCATCTACATCCTTTTGTAATGTATCATTGTTGTCTTCATTTTGTGTAAGGGAATAATCCTTTCTTCCCTCAAGATGCTGTTTCAGCTGCAAACAGATAATACAGTGAAGTGTAGTATTTATTTTATGTATCATATGACGGTGGCGTATGTATGACTTAGAATCATCCCCTTGGATATAATAATAATGAATTAAAGAATCATGCATGACTAAACATGACAGTAACCAGATGTCTTCTTCTCGACACAGATGTTTTGAAGAAAAAAAAAAGACACATGCCATAAAACAATAGACAGCAAACATAGAAAAGAGAGGATATTAAAATAAACATAAAAGATCAATTCGAATCTTAATGATACAAATATGTTTAACAAAAATCAAGATATAAAATATATATATTGCTGAAATTATGAAGATGGAAATTAAGGAACAGTTCAATCAAAACTGATAAAAATTACAATATTAAAAAAGAAAATACACATGCTTTTTTAAACTAAATATTGTGATGGTAACCCATTTAGTTACCTTTTCTTGATCTCTTTTTAGTCCATCCATTTCTTTTCTTATCACACCTATGTATGTTCCATCAAGTTGTCTTCGAGTTTCTTGTTCTTCGTTCACGATGAAAATCTAAAAGGCAAATTGAGCTACGGGTACAAGTCATCAGTTATGTTATAAGGCAAAATTCATGGCACCATAATGTAGTGTCCAAGGTCAAACCTTAACCGTAGACTGCTTCCCATGCTAATCTTTATTTTCTGTGTCTGTGATCTTGATTAATAGGTCAAAGACATGAGCAGGTATCTTACACAAAGGGTCGTCTTTACTTCAAAATAAAGAGTTAATGAAACATAAGCAAATGAGAAACGTAAATTAATCCCTCAAGAAGCATATCTTCTTTGTCTGTGTACTTGACCTTAAAATTTCAGGGGCTCAGCGTAGGTAACAAAACATTTATTCTCTGCTAATAATAATACATCACAAGTATGAAACAAATCATATAAATGATAAAGGAAAGTACAAGCAGGTGAGAAATGGAACTAAAAACATAACTGTTAGCACTGCTGCCATGGCATCTTCCAGTAAAGTAACTGCAATATGTCATCTTTCCACTAATGTTGGCTTGACTATTTATGGATACTTTAAAAACTGAGTTCTAAGTACCTAATATCTCATGACCGATAGTTGAAACTTCAAAAATCAGATGAAAATGTTCATGGATTCATTGACTTTACTCGGGAGATCACAGGAGAGTAACCATTTAAACAATGTAACACTTCACGTGATATGACTATTTTTGGCATTAACAATAACTGAAATAGAATTTCTACCTTTTCTTGCTCCAGTTTCATATGTTCCATGTCCTTCATCACGGCATTAATCTTGGCATTAATCTTGGCTTCTATTGTGGATGCCATTTCTGTGTCTCGTCTCTAATAAACAAGTTGGAGATGTGTTAAATGTTTGTATGCAAAATATCAAACAATAGATATAAAGTATACTATTCAACATTTGATGGGATTGCTATGGAAAACAAGACATCCAAGAAAAATCAATGGAATGGCTTTGTCTATACTGATGTCGACCTAATGCAAAATGATGTGCACGTTGCGAGTCCATAGCAATACCAGATTCGTGGACACGAATTTGAGAGAAATAGATTTCACAGTAACTAAAATACTTTAAATGAACTCAGAAACATTATTTTGTATCCAAATGAGATATGTGTGATAAAAGAAATTAACACAACCTGAGCCAGAATTAGCTGAGAATGGAATGACCCTTATTAACACAGGGACAATGATCATTGTGTTATTACCTTTGTTTTGTAGGAACTGTCATTCCCATATATTGGTATTAAAGACTGAAAACCAATCGAATCAAGGCTATTGAGTAATCTTCGATTTACTGAGGTTCTCAAATTTTACCATTAACAAGATGCAGTTAGTTATATCCCCTTGCTTATAACGTAATGTGTATATTGATTAGTCATTATCTATCGTCATTTCGTTAATCAGAGATTGTTATCAACCAAAATATATATATGGGATGTTGGGACAATGCGATGCTGATTACAAAAGCAAGCACAAAAGTTTTAGGTATATAGTAGAAGAAATTGACTATAGGCAATATAATCTCCTTTGATTTTCATAACTATTTACACTTTACATGTATTGCAAACAACTAACCTTGAAAACAGAACTGAATGTAAAAACTACTGATGAGCATTTGGTTTACACTGGCCTTTATCTGTGCAAGTGTGCATGCCGGGTTTCATTTTCCGTCATGCACTGGTCTTGGCAAATGTCATAACTAGGATTGGGCAGCTTTCTGTTAGAGTAACTCTTGGTTTCAGTGTAAAAATGAAATCTGGAACCAAAAATTTGTTTCGATTTTCAGCTATGGGGCTTTCAGTATACTGATCTTAAAGAAGTAAATATCCGAGACCTTAAAATGTTTAGTTTTCAAGAGGATTTCGGTTTCGTGAGGTTTATCTGCAGCTGCGTGATAAAGGCATGCACTAGGAGAAGAATACAATAAAATCATATGAAATAAATCCTAATGAACTCATAATGGCTCATTAATCTGGCTCATTAATAAGGTTCGGATATCTATTTGTATTTTAATCAATGAAACATAAAGTTACAACTAATACTTTACCTTCTTTTGATCCTCTTTCAGTTGATCAATGTCATTCCTGAGTGAATCAATAGCTTGGTCATACTCCATGTTTGTTGATGTAATTTCCTTGAGCTGATACTTTAATATAAAATATGAGTTTAAAGTGTCATAGTTTCAATGTGAAACTCTGTAAAGCAAAATGAAAGATTTAATTTAATTGTGGCAGTATTGGATGTACTGATCTTGAAGAGGAGAAAACATTTCCATATAGAAGGGGTGCTCAACCCCCAGCCTGTGGGCTGGATCTGGCCTACGAACATGTTTTGTCCAGCCCTCAGAGGCAAATTAAAACAACACAGAAATCTGGCCTGTGAACAGTAACTATATTAAAGAAATTAGTCTTTGCAGCCCTTGAGTGGTCTTAGAAAATGCAGTCTGGCCTTTGGCCAAAAAAGGTTTTGCATCCCTGCCATGTAGGCTAAAAGTAACAGAAGTACAATGGGTTATCTACAAAAAGTGGGTAGTGGGGTGGTGGTAGTGGTTTCAGACTCGGGAATTATGTACATTGGATAGTGATATGAAAAGTGGGTAGTGGGGTGGTGTTAGTGGTTTCAGACTCGGGAATTATGTACATTGGATAGTGATATGAAAAGTGGGTAGTGGGGTGGTGGTAGTGGTTCCAGACTTGTAATTATGTACATTTGATAATAATATGAAAAGTGGGTAGTGGGGTGGTGGTTGTTGTTGTTGTTGTTGTGGGGTTTAACGCCATTTTTCAGCACGATAGGCTATACATGGCGGCCAGTATTAATGGTGGAGGAAGAACCCGGAAAACCCCGGAAAGAACCACCGACCCACGAGAAGCTACTGGCAGGCTTTCTCACATGCCCACATTGGCTGAATCTTAGACTCGAACCTACGCAGACAGAGGTGAGATGGCAGTGATCGGTAACAAAGAGCGCTTTAGACCACTCGGCCACTCGGGGCCCCACTGGGGTGGTGGTAGTGGTTTCAGACTCAGGAGTTATGTACATTGGATAGTGATATGAAAAGTGGGTAGTGGGGTGGTGGTAGTGGTTTCAGAATCAGGAATTATGTACATTGGATAGTGATATGAAAAGTGGGTAGTGGGGTGGTGGTGGTAGTAGTTTCAGACTCAGGAATTGTGTACAATAGATAATAATATGAAAAGTGGTTAGGGTGGTGGTGGTAGTGGTTTCAGACTCAGGAATTATGTACATTGGATAATGATATGAAAAGTGGGTAGTGGGGTGGTGGTAGTGGTAGTGGTTTCAGACTTGGGAATTATGTACACTGGATAGTAATATGAAAAGTGGGTAGTGGTAGTGGTTTCAGACTCAGGAATTATGTACACTGGATAATGATATGAAAAGTGGGTAGTGGGGTGGTGGTAGTGGTTTCAGACTCAGGAAGTATGTACAATGGATAGTAATATGAAAAGTGGGTAGGGTGGTGGTGGTAGTGGTTTCAGACTCAGGAATTATGTACATTGGATAATGATATGAAAAGTAAGTAGTGGGGTGGTGGTAGTGGTTTCAGACTCAGGAATTATGTACAATGGATAGTGATATGAAAAGTGGGTAGGGTGGTGGTGGTAGTGGTTTCATACTCAGGAATTATGTACATTGAATAATGATATGAAAAGTGGGTAGGGTGGTAGTGGTAGTGGTTTCATACTCAGGAATTATGTACATTGGATAGTGATATGAAAAGTGGGTAGTGGGGTGGTGGTAGTGGTAGTGGTTTCAGACTCAGCAATTATGTACATTGGATAGTGATATGAAAAGTGGGTAGTGGGGTGGTGGTAGTGGTTCCAGACTTGTAATTATGTATATTGGATAATGATTTGAAAAGTAGGTAGTGGGGTGGTGGTAGTGGTTTCAGACTCAGGAATTATGTACAATGGATAGTGATATGAAAAGTGGGTAGGGTGGTGGTGGTAGTGGTTTCATACTCAGGAATTATGTACACTGGATAATGATATGAGAAGTGGGTAGGGTGGTGGTGGTAGTGGTTTCATACTCAGGAATTATGTACATTGGATAATGATATGAAAAGTGGGTAGTGGGGTGGTGGTAGTGGTTTCAGACTCGGGAATTATGTACACTGGATAGTAATATGAAAAGTGGGTAGTGGTAGTGGTTTCAGACTCAGGAATTATGTACACTGGATAATGATATGAAAAGTGGCTAGTGAGGTGGTGGTAGTGGTTTCAGACTTGGAAATTATGTACACTGGATAGTGATATGAAAAATGGGTAGTGGGGTGGTGGTAGTGGTTTCAGACTCAGGAACTGTGTACATTGGATAGTGATATGAAAAGTGGGTAGGGTGGTGGTGGTAGTGGTTTCAGACTCAGGAATTATGTACATTGGATAGTGATATGAAAAGTGGATAGGGTGGTAGTGGTAGTGGTTTCAGACTCAGGAATTATGTACATTGGATAGTGATAAGAAAAGGAAAGAGAAAATCTCTTCATGCAATAACAGTAAAAATTTTGTGCTGAGTAAGATACTTACATGTAAAATAAATGTCCCAAAAGTATTCAAAACATGTTAAATCCCTAGCAAATGGTTTTACTTCATACATATATAGTGATTTTGTTAAACACAGTACTAAAATCTTAGTATTGCTATTCAATAAACGAATCTTTCGTAATTTTATTTATCTGGTTTGACAAAAATAGGAACAATACAAAAGGTCTCACTTCCAAAATGATCAAATAATGTCAATGTAGGAATTACCATTTCTTTTTCCAGCCGCTTTGCTTCCAACTCATTTGTCTTGGTGACATTAACTTCTTGATTTGTTTGCAATGGATTAAAGCTCATTTCCATTAAGTTAAACTTGGTTTTGAACTGAAAGCAGGAAAATTAAAATTATAATACTACATGTCATCAAGTTAATAAGCTAACTTTATACCATTCTTTTTAAAAATTCATGGCAAAGATTCTTAAGAGTGATGTCACAAATCTACATTTTAGTTAATACTCAGGAGTTTTGAATGTGGAAATCAAAATAAAATTCTCCCTCACTGAACTTTGGACATTATATGCCACGGTTAGTTTCAAGACAGGTGTCTTAAGATAGTGATGTGTAACAGAAATAGCAATATAAACAACAATACAACACAGTAAAATTCTCAGTAAAAGAAGGGTCATAATTCCACACTATTTTGGTGGAAGAATGCAAAAATAAAATTGACTTACATGTTATTAGTGTAAAGTCTCAGCTTCGATTTCAATACGTGATGGGCTTTAAAATTATTGAGCAAAAGTTGACAAGTAAAATGCAGAGATTAACAGAGTTCATGTTTCATTAAATACCTGATTTCAATCGATCAACTCCTTCTAATAGCAATTGACAGGACTAAATTAAAAGGCAATGTTCTAAGTCAAATGTGGGTAGTAACTATACAATTTTGCTGAAAATGGTGAACATCAACTTTGAAGGATGTGTTTTTAATGTAAAGTCTTGTACCAAATTTAATTTCAGTTCCTTAAGTCATTCAAAAGTTATTGAGCAAAAATGACGAATGTGAGAGGACAGGATGTGAAGAGATGGCATGAAGAAACTGATATTGGTAACACTATAGTGGGCTCATTCAAAGGCAATCAGTCACTAGAATGGCCTGAATACGTGCAGGTCATAGATTAAGAAGGAAAGAAGGAAAATGGCGAAGAGTATCGATTGTTTTATTTATTCAATTTGTGCATGCTGAATCTTTGATGTCGATACATGCATCAAATTTAATTCATTGGAATACTACATTTGGTTATAACTATGAATGATTTCAAATCATGGAAATAAAATAAGAATATGATTACAGCAAAGTAGATCAAAATGTTGATGATTCAAGGTAAATGACTGTAGAGTAATAACCTTCTCTAATGTGTCTTTGATTGTCTCAATTTCCTGTCTCATGGTATCAAATGAGTCAACATTAGGGGGATATGGCTGGACCGGACTTGTCTCAGTTTGATATCTAATCTGAAACAAACCACTGATATTTTATTATCAATAATACCATAAAACTGTTTTATTGTCAGTAATAATATATTTCAGTTCTAACTTTCAGTATTTTGTCCCTAAAGATTTCTTTCTGACAGTTGCATGTTTAATTTATGAAGTCACACGTTTAGTTTATAAGGAACACCTTTTCATGGCATCAGTATAGTCAAATAAATGTATTTAATAATCATTGATTTTAGCGACAAGATAATATATTTTTAGGTTTAGTGGAATTCATTGAGTTTGCAAACAAAACATTTGTAAATATTTGAAGAACTGCTTGCTGCCAGCAATATATTAAGACCATATCATTATGGAGTTAACCTTCATTAATAAAAGCTAGGACAAACATTCTTTAAAAAAGAAAGAAAAAATACACAGGGAAAGGAATGAAAAAGCAATTAATACAAATATTGATAAAAAAATCTTTAACCAAGTAGCTTCTTTTGTCTTATTCTGTATATAAAATATTAAAATGATTAAGTTTGGCATATTACTTTATCTTGCTGTTCTCTTAGCACATTGAATTCTTTCTTTATGGGGTCCATTTCTGTGCTGATACACTGCTGTAGAGGTTCTTGCTCCACATGTCTTGTTGCAGTCTGATAGATAAAGAAGAAAAAGTTCAGTTTTGGAGTGTGAATTTCCTATGATTATAGCTAAATCTATTCCAAGGTGACATAAATTCTTTGTTTTGGAAGGACACCATATATTCAATGTGTACCGCTCTGGTGGTCTAAGTGTCTGCCTTGAATGTGGGAGGTCACGGGTTCAAACCCTGTCAGAGTCATACCAAAGACATATCATTATACAAATGGTGCTAACAGCTGCCTCACTAGGTGCTCAGCATTAATAGATTAGTGTTAGGACTGGTTGGCCTAGTTCAGGATAATGTGACTTAGTGGGACATGACGCTACATGTCTGTGGCAAGATGCCCCAGCGCTAGACATCACTATAAATGCCACGCAGATATCGTAGTGATATGACTGAAAAGTTATTAAAGCTAAGTTAAAAATCCAAGTAACACACACACACACACACACACAGCGATCTTACACATTAGACACCATCATTAGTCATTTCATAATAAATACTGTTATTTGAAAATCTTGTTACCTGACATTTACTTTTTCTAATCTTATTATCTGGCATATTCTAAGTCTGAACTTGTTATTGGACACATACATAGTCTGATCTTGTTATTTGACACATACTTAGTCTGATCTCATTATTTAATGCATACATAGTCTGAACTTGTTATTTGACACATACATAGTCTGATCTTGTTATTTGACACATACTTAGTCTGATCTCATTATTTAATGCATACATAGTCTGATCTTGTTATTTGACACATACTTAGTCCGATCTTGTTATCTGACACATACTTAATCTAACACTTTTATTTGACATATACTTAGTTTGATCTTATTATCCAAGTTACTTAGTTTGATCTTGTTATCTGACACAATATATGGTTTGATCTTATTATCTGACACATACTTAGATTGATCTTATTATCCAACACATACTTAGATTGATATTGTTATCTGACAATATTTAGTTTGATATTGTTATCTGACAATATTTAGTTTGATCTTATTATCTGACACATACCTAAATTGATCTTATTATCCGACACACACTTAGTTTGATCTTATTATCTGACACACATTTAGTTTGATCTTATTATCTGACACATACTTAGTCTGATCTTATTATCTGACACACAGTTAGTCTGATCTTATTATCTGACACTCTGACACACACTTAGATTGATCTTATTATCCAACACATATTTAGATTGATCTTGTTATCTGACACAATATTTATTCTGACCTTTTTATCTAGGTCAATAAATAAGCACTTCTTCTGAGAACTATTATTTTCATCCAATAAACATTAGCTTTGTTATCTGTGAAACATTCCTGGGGCCTTCATTTTAAACAGGGATTTGCCATGCTGGAGGTACACTATGCCCCATACAATTATGCGAGAGAATCACATTTTACGTAGCTTAAAATAAGTTGCATGATGGTAAGATATTCAGAACAATGGTTTTTTCAAATCTCAAAAAGAAACTTGCATAAAAAGTTACAAGAAAGTTTGATAAAATGAAAACATATATCTTACAACTGCGATAACAATTAATGTTGAAGAACTTTTAAATCTTTGAAAAGATATCTTACAAGTCAGATAACAATTATTTTTGTAGATCTTTTAATCAATGAAAATGTGTCTTACTACTCAGACATCAATTACTGTAGTAAAATCTTTAAATCAATGATATTTCTGTAACCAGATGACTTGTACATCACTCTGTGTCCATGAAATTAAAGATATATCTGATCTTGCTCTCTCTTACTACCTTTGTTGTGTCAATTTCCTTCCTCAGGGCATTTATTTCCAATTCATACATCGCATCTTTGTCTCTATCACATATCTGTAATAATAATAAAAATAATGATAATAATAATAGTAAAAATAGTAATAATAGTAATTGATAATACATGAAAGGATTAATAACTGAATGTATAATGCGTGTTCCTCCATATTATATATGCTATTTTTGAATGTCTTGCATACTTAAATATGAAAGATTCTGTATCGAGCAAAGAGCCAGGATGTACTTTGGATTCATGCTATGCCATACATTTATGTTATCTGGATTTAATTGTATTTCTTTCTTCATTTTCTTGTTTATTAGTTTTGCAGCACATAAATCCATGTCCATATAGTCTAAATTAAAACAAAAGAAACTGAATTTATTACGAATGCTTAGTCATAATTGTCATTTCCTTGATCAAACAAAAGTATCGGATATCCATGGGTGTACATGCAGCAATATATAGTAAATTGATGTGGCATTTTGATTTGGCCCCACCATAGTCTGACACAAGAGAGATGAGTAAAAATTAAGACCTGACTTGAATAGTATTACTGCTGTTTTATTTGGATGTCCATTAAAGCCAGGTTTATCAGTTTCTGAAGAACAAGCAAGTTCCAATGAAAACTGACGAAGTCTGATGTTAACAGACATCACATTGGTTCTGTGTACCCATGTGCTAGATTTCTGATGTGTCAACACAGGATATTGATGCCAAAGAGAACAGGCTGCTGTATGATGTAATCAAACAAGTGTGCCACAAAAACATTATCGACATGCAGAAGTGCTCTCCTGTTTTGATCATAGATTATATATTGTACAACTGACCATTTGGTGGTTTCACCCCCAAAGGCGTAAAATTCAATTTAAATTCAATAATGTCGTTTTACAATCATCGATTATATATATTTGACTCCTGCTTGTTACAAATGAAAACTGTAAAGGATAAAATCAGGAAAATATTAAAGATACTACTGATTGAAGAGTCCAAGTACGAAATGGACAATTACCTGTTTTTGTTCCTTTTTCATCGTATTTAAATCATTTTTCAGAGTTTCCATGTCTGCCTCTAATAAGGAAGTAGTCCTTTCAAGGTCTTGTCTCTATGGAGATTCAATTGAAAAGGTTGAGTTTTTACATTAGTCTTAACCATAAAATAATATACATAATAAAGAAAAACATGGGTTGAAGATTGATACCAATCCAATACATATTATATACATAATTAGACATCTGATGTACATAATTAGACATATGATATACATAATTAGACATATATAAGCCAGAAGTGACATATAATATTGTAAAATATGCATAAATCCTCACCAGTTAGTAGATAAATCCGAGACCATAGATATGCATGCCTTATATGGACAAGTACAAATTCATGTTTACCTTGTGAGGGCAAGAACATTTCATTCCTCAATTACATTCTAAATCAATGGCATTTAAGAAGAAATTACACTAAAGTAAATGAAAGTGAACAGGAAATTTGACGTGGAAAACTATAAGTTTTATTAATACATACATGGAAATTCCATATCTTTATTCTTGGTAAGAAAGACTCAAGTATAAGGCAATCTAAATATCTACTGTTAAATGTGATTATGTTAATGAATTGCATCACTACATGCTACTATTAGGTACTTTGATTATGTTTGCAATTGAATAATAATGCACATGTCAAACTTTCTTCAAAGTAGCAACTATTAAGTGATCACCTATATCAAACAGTCTCCTTTTCAATGTGTTTTGCTTCAAATATTGCAAAGATTAACACATATTAAGCAACCTTCGTCAGACCATTTCAGTCCCCTCCAAAGGTGTCTGTCTGATGCAGATTTAACAGATATATGCTTAGAAGCTTGTTTCACCCGTTAGCATGATGAGCTCAGAGAATTGTGTGCCATTATAACATATATCAGATGTTATATTTATTTAATTATATTACTAATTCTGTAAAACATTCAAGTTGTGGATATAAAAACCTGAAAAGATATACTACCTCGTTTTGACTCGTCATGAACATTTTGGTCTCCTCCAAAGCTGACCCACTGCTCAGGTGGCCTAGTGGTTAGAGTGTCCGCCTCGGATGCGGGAGGTCGTGGGTTCGATCCCCGGCCGAGTCATGCCAGAGACTTAAAAAATGGTACTAACAGCTGCCTCGCTTGGCGTTCAGCATTAAGAGGTCAGTGTTAGGACTGGTCGGCCTGGTGTCAGGATAATGTGACTGAGTGGGACTTCATGCTACATGTCTGCGGCATGATGCCCCAGTGCTAGACATCACTATAAACTGCCACATTGCAGACATCATAGCGATATGACTGAAAAATTGTTAAAGCTACGTTAAAAATCAAAATCACATCACACGTCACACCAAAGCTGACCCCATATCAAGGTCATCATCAGCGTTTGTAGAAGTATTACGTTTGTGAAGAGGCTGTAAGTTCAGTTATAGTGTCAATTAGACAAACAATATGCCAACTCTTGAGTTCTTTTGGGGAGTGTTTTAGTTACTAATGTTGGATAGTGTTTGTACAAGATTTTTAAACAAACATTTTGATATATCCTCGGATTGATGCAAAAATATGAGAAAAAAATTGAAAAAATTCAAAATGCTAAGTTGCTTCTATAATGCATTATTTATTTGATTGGACTGAGTCAATTCACTGAAACCAACCTTCTGCCGGTATTTAATAAATAGTTCTGTCGTGACACAGCATTAATGTTAGTAAGGATATACACATTTTGAAACATGCAAAAAATGATATACGAGTACAAGAAAACAAGTTTTAAGCAGAACTGCTTCCGGAGGCTTGTCAGTATAACCCCTGTATCAGACTTTCATCCAAAACTTTAGCGTTGGTGGCCATAATATTAGGTAGGCGAGAAAGGCTAGACTGGAGCTTGAAGTGTTTATTAGGGCATACATGTTAAACCTGTTGTCAAATTATCTAAGAATCCATTGAATGCAGCCACTGATATAGAAGATACGCGACCTTCAAAAACCTTAAGGTAAACCTTTGATGTTGTTCACCATGTTGTTTATACAGCTGAGTTTGCTTTCTGGTTTTGTTTGGTCTCTAACATCACAGAAATACAACTATGTTATTTAGTACTGAGGCAATTAGAGTAAAATGCCTTGCAGAAGGACACACCAAGATAGCCAATGGAAGCTAATCTGATGGTAGAATTCGAATCAGCACCATTTTGAGTCCAATCACTAACCACTAAGTTACCACAGCTCATTTTATGAAGATGAGACAAACATGATAGGAATTCCTAGCATATCACAGCAAAAGCTATAATAAACTATAATAAATTCTACTCCAGCAGTGATATTTTAACGAGTTTAACTTGAATGCAGCAACTCATGCATAAGACATGTGCTGTAAAAGTACTCTAACACAAAACTTTAACAATGTGGGCACTGCCCGCAGTCGCCTTTGGAAAAGTGACTTCTATATCTCACCAAGCTTTTGGGTGAGTCAATACAGCAAGATACCCAAATAACATCCTCTAAACCAAGCATGCAAATCTATTACTAATTACACACATACACCAGTGTTAAGGATTCTAAGAAACAAAAAGCAGACCTTATTACAGTGCCTAATAGATTATACTATAATCATGCAATAAAGTTGAATACATGGATGGAATGAATAAATATGTTCTTTGATACAGATATATTTTAAAGTGTATGGTACGTCATGGTATGGTATGGTATGGTGTAGTGTGGCATGGTGTGGTGTGGTGTGGTGTGGTGTGGCATGGCATTGCATGGCATGGTGTAGTTTAGTGTAGTGTAGTGTGTGTGGTGTAGTGTAGTGTAGTGTCACATAGAATGACATCATATAGTATAAATCGATACTACTGTATGGAATCAAAATGTCAAATCTAACAGGACTGTACCATTTCATGCTCCCCTCTGAGTTTCTCAATATCATCTTGCAGCCTCCTAATCACATCTTCGTAGATGAGAGCTGATGATTCTCTGTCGTGACCCTGTAATGTTTCATAATTAATTTGTATGAAAAAACTTGTACACTACTTATGTTTTAAGTTGCAAAACTTGTCAGACTTATAACTTTGTTCTGACTACTTTCTTGGCAAATCATTGTAAAATCCAATGTCATAATTCAAATCAATTCAATAGCGGTAATATATCCACATAAACGTTTATGTACAGTAAAGGCTTCCATTCAACAGATATAATATATCCATATAAACGTTTACGTACAGTAAAGGCTTCCATTCAACAGATATAATATATACATATAAACGTTTACGTACAGTAAAGGCTTCCATTCAACAGATATAATATATACACATAAATGTTTATGTACAGTAAATGCTTCCATTCAACAGATATAATATATACATATAAACGTTTATGTACAGTAAATGCTTCCATTCAGCAGATATAATATATACATATAAACGTTTACGTACAGTAAACGCTTCCATTCAACAGATATAATATATACATATAAACGTTTATGTACAGTAAACGCTTCCATTCAACAGATATAATATATACACATAAATGTTTATGTACAGTAAAGGCTTCCATTCAACAGATATAATATATACACATAAATGTTTATGTACAGTAAACGCTTCCATTCAATATCAATTGTGATATCCACATGCAAAGTTTGTTCAATTCAATTAAGTTAGAATGCCAATTTATTATGCATGGTAATCTTTGTTTATTCATACCTTAAGAATTATAGTGTGAGTAATTTTCATACCTTTTCAAAATCTTTTCGTAATTCATCTATCTCTTTTTTGAGAGCAATGATGGTAGAATCATCCGGACAGACATGGTACATGTCATTGTCTGCATGAGTCTACAGTAAGCAAACCAAAAAAATTGTTTCAGAAGTCAAAAAACAATATTTTTTCTTTATTTCATTCATGGACATTTTCATTTTATGTGTCACATTTAAAGCAGCAAAATAGGCATGTTTCTTTTGTAACTTTCATTATTTCATGGATTTGATCAACATAAATATTGTACAATATCAAATCACAAATATATTTAGGGAATTGTAAGCAGTACGTCATGTTCTTACTGGTTATGTAAAGAATGCAATAAAATGGAAATAAACATGGATCATCTTATTTGGAGTTATTATTGACATGCACAAGTGCTCTCCTGTTTTGATCTTTAGATTATATGTTGTACAACTGACCAGTTGGTGGTTTCCACGACAAAGGCGTAAAATTCAATTTAAATTCAATAATGTTGTTTTACAATCATCTATTATAAAATATATTTGACTCTTGCTTGTTGCAAATGAAAAGTGTAAAGGATAAAATCAGGAAAATATTAAAGATACTACTGATTGAAGAGTCCAAGTACAAAATGGACAATTACCTGTTTTTGTTCCTTTTTCATCGTATCGAAATCATTTTTCAGAGTTTCCATGTCTGCCTCTAATAAGGAAGTAGTCCTTTCTAGGTCTTGTCTCTATGGAGATTCAATTGAAAAGTTGAGTTTTTACATTAGTCCATAAAATAATATACACAATAAAGAAAAACATGAGTTGAAGACTGATACCAATCCATCTGATATACATAATTAGACATATATAAGCCAGAAGCGACATATACTATTGTAAAATATGCACAAATCCTCACCAGTTAGTAGATAAATCTGAGACCAAAAATATGCATGCCTTATATGGACAAGTAAAAATTGAAGTTTACCTTGCGAGGGCAAGTGCATTTCTTTCCTCATTTACATTCTAAATCAACAACATTTATAAAGAAATTACGCTAAAGTAAATGAAAGTGAACAGGAAATTCAATGTGGATAACTATAAGTTATTAATACATGCATGGAAATTCCATATCTTTATTCTTGGTAAGAAAGACTCAAGTATAAGGCAATCTAAATATCTACTGTTATATGCGATTATATTAATGAATTACATCACTACACGCTACTATTAGGTACTTTGATTATGTTTGCAATTGTATGATAATGCACAAGTCAAACTTTCTTCAAAATAGCAACTATTAAGTGATTATCTATATCAAACAGCCTCCTTTTGAAAGTGTTTTGCTTCAAATATTGCAAAGATTAACACATATTAAGCAACCTTCGTCAGACCATTTCAGTCCCCTCCAAAGGTGTCTGCCTGATGCAGGTTTAACAGATATATGCTTAGAAGCTTGTTTCACCCGTTAGTATGATGAGCTCAGAGAATTGTGTGCCATTATAACATATATTGGATGTTATATTTATTTAATTATATTACTAATTCTGTAAAACATTCAAGTCATGGATATAAAAACCTTAAAAGATATACTACCTCTTTTTGACTCATCATGAACATTTCGGTCTCCTCCAAAGCTGACCCCATATCAAGGTCATCATCAGCGTTTGTAGAAGTATTAAGTTTGCGAAGAGGCTGGAAGTTCGGTTATAGTGTCAATTAGACAAACAATATGCCAACTCTTGAGTTCTTTTGGGGAGTGTTTTAGTTACTAGTGTTGGATAGTGTTTGTACAAGATTTTTAAACAAACATTTTGATATATCCTCAGACTGATGCAAAAATATGAGAAAAAAATTGAAAAAATTCAAAATGCTAAGTTGCTTCTATAATGCATTATTTATTTGATTGGACTGAGTCAATTCACTGAAGCCAACCTTCTGCCATCACACAGCATTAATGTTAGTAAGCATGGACACAATTTCAAACATGCAAAAAATGATATACGAGTACAAGAAAACAAGTTTTAAGCAGAACGCTTTGATGTTGTTTACTGTGTTCTTTATACAGCTGAATTCGCTTTCTGATTTTGTTTGGTCTCTAACAGCACAGAAATACAACCTTGTTATTTAGTACTGAGGCAATTAGAGTAAAATGTCTTGTTGAAGGACACACCAAGATAGCCAATGGAAGCTAATCTGATGGTAGAATTCGAATCACACCATTTCAAGTCCAATCATTAAACCACTATCTTACTGAAGCTCATTTTACGAAGATGAGACAAACACGATAGGAATTCCTAGCATATCACAGCATAAACTATAATAAACTATAATATATTATACTCCAGCAGTGATATTTTCAACGAGTTTAACTTGAAAGCAGCAACTCATGCATAAGACGTGCTGTAAAAGTACTCTAACACAAAACTTTAACAATGTGGGCACTACCCGCAGTTGCCTTTGGAAAAGTGACTTCTATATCTCACCAAGCTTTTGGGTGAGTCAATACAACAAGATACCCAAATAACGTCATCTAAACCAAGCATGCAAATCTATTACTAATTACACACATACACCAGTGTTAAGGATTCTAAGAAACAAAAAGTAGACTTTATTACAGTGCCTAATAGATTATATTATAATCATGCAATAATGCTGAATATATGGATGGAATGAATAAATATGTTCTATGATACAGATAGTTTTGAAAGTGTATAATATAGTATATTATGGTAAGGTATGGTATGGTATGGTGTAGTGTTGTGTAGTGTAGTGTAGTGTAGTGTCACATAGAAAGACATCATATAGTATACATTGATACTAATTTGTGGAATCAGAATGTCAAATCTAACAGGACTGTACCATTTCATGTTCCCCTTTGAGTTTCTCAATATCATCTTGCAGTCTCCTAATCACATCTTCATAGATAACAGCTGCTGAGTCTCTGTCGTGACCCTGTAATGTTCCATAATTAATTTGTATGAAAAAACTTGTACACTACTTATGTTTTAAGTTTCAAAACTTGTCATACTTAATAACTTTGTTCTGACTACTTTCTTGGCAAATCATTGTAAAATCCAATGTCATAATTTCTTTTTATTGGTAATATTCTGTCGTCATCTGTATCAGCAAAGAATGGTGGGCTTGGTCATGAGATGGACTTCATGGACAGCTTTCTAAGAATATAAATTTGACGAGCTCTATACATTTTTGTATAACTATAGTTTATTCTTTTCATGTTTTAGAATGTTATCATGTGCTACATATTATGTCTTGGGCAGACAGGTTGAACTCCAATTGATTCAAAGCTAAATAGTCTGTTATGTACTGATATGTTGTCAAACATCAAGGAACCATCAATCAATAAATCAACCAATATTTGTTCTCTCCAAATACCCCTAGCATTAAGATCTAGCTTGTATTTTTTGGCTGAGTATGTGTAATTAATATTGAGGAATTATATGTATTTTTTATCCTTGATCTTGATACTGAATTGTTTCAAAGCAAAATATTTAAATGTTTCATTGCTGCTTGATTTAATCCACAAACTGTGTACCTTTTCTGGATCATTCTTGATCGAATGTATCTCATTCTTTAACAATTCAATTACCACAGCCATATCTTCTGCAGTGGATGTGTTGGTCTCACTTTTATTCTGGAAAAGTACAGTTAGATGAAAAAATGTAAGGCAATCAACAACTTGAGCAACACACTGGACTGATGAAGATTTATTGATCGGTATTTTAACTGCATAGTCTGTCAATGTAAATGTGTACTAAAAGGTCTGCTGTTTTATCTTAAAATATTTTGCAAACAATATATATATTGTGAGGTCATTTACAATTATAAATGGTGAACAACACAGAAACAAAAATGAAATACCTTTTCTTTTTCCATTTTCATTGTTTCAATCTCTTTTCTGATTGCATCAATGGCATCTTCATAATTTGGTTGCAGAGGTGGTTTCGAGTTTTCGATCTGTATAAATTATAAAAACATGATTTTCAAGATGGATGCTTGGATGCCATGGTATCCATATTCGATTTCAAATTGGCCCCATTTCTATTTAGTGCTAAATAGACACCATAAAAAGTCTTTTAATGAAAACGCAATATCGATATGACCTACCATCTAGGAGCAGTATTGATAATACGATTTTACAGACGGTCATTGTGGTAGTTGCATTAGAGTCGGATTCAAAACCACCTAGAAACTGTAAGAAATATTTCAATGAAAACACAATCCTCATATGACAATTCTTTCTGGTGAGATAGTTATAGCAAGATTTTCAAGATGACCATATTGGATGTATGAATGCACTAACAGGACCAACACGACATCATAAAAAGTTGTTTAGTAAAAACCCCATGGTGATATGGTCAGGAGGAGTATTGATAAAAATATTTTCAAGATGACCATTGCGGTGGCCATATTGGATACCGGACTTGTACAATTTTCATTTTGCTCTAGACATAATAAGTCCTATAGTGAAAATCACATACTGATTTGATCATTCATTCAGGGGAAACACTGATAACAAGATTTTCAATATGGCCACTGTGGCAGGCATTCTAAATGTCTAAATGGCATCATTAGGACCACCTACACAATGAAAGAAATTGGTTCAGGAGGAGAAGTTATAACAGTATTTTCAGAAGGACTACTGGGGTGGCTAGTCTAAACATCAGCTTGACACCATTGTCATTTTGGACCAACAATACATCACAAGAAGTCTTCTGGTGAAAACCTCTTTGCTATATTACTTGTTATTCAGAAGGATATAAACAATCACAAGATTTTTTTAAGAAGGCTGCTTTGGCAGCCATAGTGGACATATTTTTAGCAGAGTTTTCATATAGCATCAACTAGACATTACAAGAAATCTTTCAGTGAAAATCGAATGTTGATATATCCTCACATACAGAAAGAGTAGCAATGAAAAAATTTCAAGATTGCTGCTGTGGCAGCCACAAAGGATGTTCTAGCAGCACCATTTTCGTTTTGAGAACATCTGTACTAAGAGATACATGTGCGTGTGCACGTGGTTTAGGAAGAATAGTGACAATAAGCTTGTGCTAAGTGATGGACGGACAACGACGACAAATGCCGGACAGCAGGCAATCCCATAAGCTTTTCTGGTATATGATCAGTACAGCTAGCACATTTGTATGCAGTATAATAGTTTTGTATAAAGCAAATTATGTTGTATTTGGCATACTTCCATTTTTATAGAACATTCATATATAAAAAGCGCAATGTCTGAATCATCTGCATGGAAGAATATTAAAAATAATGCATTTGTCATTTTAAATTTATTTTGTAATGACCAGAACATAAATGATCTTGCAATATAATCAATATCAACAATTAAACCAAGACATACATGGCCTAGTAAGCCTACGTATGCACCTTTTCAAGTTTTTTCCGGAGTTGTTGTACCTCGTTTCTCAAGCATTCAATCAATTTGTCATCTTCAGTTTCAGGATAAGTCTTGTTTTTGTCTTCATCCTACAATTACATATATCATTTTTGTAATTTTAATTCATCTCTGTAAATTGTATAGAATATCTTCTGTTAGATTTTACCTACGTGACCTGATTCTGTTATGAGTAAAAATGACATAGGATCTATAATTAGATGTTTATGTATGTGTTGAGAATCCTAGAAAAATATCTATAATAAGATTTAACATTGCCTTTGGCTGATGGGTTTAGAAGTTTCTAGAAGAGTCCATTAACTTTTCATTGGTTGTGCTGGGTCACATGAAGAGGTAAATTCAGGGCAAAATGAGTAGTAAGATCTGTCACGTGGGGTATATTGTGAAATTTAGTCACAATAGAATGTGTATATAAAGAATGAGCTAAGCAATCAGATTCAATCAGATTTTGAAATCATCCTCATTTCTTGTGTTCCTGTTGTAAGACATGTTTTATGTTGTGTTCAGAAATTAGATATCAGACAGGAAAAAAAGATTTGTTTGGACTGTTCATTGAAAATAGAAAGTGCTCATTATTTGGACTATAATATTATCCTGGAACTTTGAATCTTTCCGAGCAGTTCTGGAGAACACCGTCTTCACAATGCCACCATTCTTGCCAGACCAGTACATTTGCGGTTATGAAATTTATACAGAACTATTAATTCATTTAGGATTTTCACAGAGCTTTATCTTGATTTGTCTGTATTCACTTCATAATACTGTAAGTTCCTCTCATATTTTCGTTTATAACTTTGATAATTAAATTCTTTCTTATGTTTTACAAAACTTGTTGGTTTTGCTTCTTTCTGTTAGGTTATGACCTTAGAGGTGTAACAGTATATATATATATATATATATATATATATATATATATATATACGTTTTGCGAGCATAATTTCAGTATTACGAATAGCACATAACGGAGAGAGAGAGAGAGAGAGAGAGAGAGAGAGAGAGAGAGAGAGAGGGAGCAGTCCATAAGAAAATAATAGACCATTGATTCTGATAAGCATGGCATTGGATTTACAAGAACACATTTAAAGGTAAGAACAAAATTTGTGCAAGAAATTCTTATCTTCCATTGCCTGTTAAATTTACCTTTCCAAATACCGTTTTCAATGTTTGAATTTCTTTCTTCAAGTTTTCGATTGCAGCATCAGTTATTTCCTTTGTAGATGTCTGATCATTGGGTTTGGTCTGGGAACACTGGAAGGCAAGATTAAATGAAAGAACTAAGCATAGGCTTCCATTCAGTAGAGGTAATATATACACATAAACGGTCATGTACAGTAAAGGCTTCCATTCAATAGAGATAATATATCCACTTAAACGTTTATGTACAGTATAGGCTTCCATTCAATAGATGTAATATATACACATAAACGTTTATGTACAGTATAGGCTTCCATTCAATAGAGGTGCAGGCTTCCATTCAATAGATGTAATATATACACATAAATGTTTATGTACAGTATAGGCTTCCATTCAATAGAGGTAATATATACACATAAACATTTATGTACAGTATAGGCTTCCATTCAATAGAGGTAATATATACGCATAAACGTTTATGTACAGTATAGGCTTCCATTCAATAGATGTAATATATACACATAAACGTTTATGTACAGTATAGCCTTCCATTCAATAGATGTAATATATACACATAAACGTTTATGTACAGTATAGGCTTCCATTCAATAGAGGTGCAGGCTTCCATTCAATAGATGTAATATATACACATAAATGTTTATGTACAGTATAGGCTTCCATTCAATAGAGGTAATATATACACATAAACATTTACGTACAGTATAGACTTCCATTCAATAGAGGTAATATATCGACATAAATGTTTACATACAGCAAAGGCTTCCATTCAATATCAGTCGTGATATCCACATGCAAATTATGCTCGATTCAATTAAGTCAGATCACCAATTTATTATGCATGGTAATCTTTTTTTATTCATATCATAAGAATTATAGTTTGAGTAATTTCCTTACCTTTTCAAAATCTTTTCGTAATTCATCTATCTCTTTTTTGAGAGCAATGATGATTGAATCATCTGGATAGACATGGTACATATCGTTGTCTGCATGAGTCTAAAGTAAACAAAAATAAAAGATGTTTCAGAAGACAAAAAACAATAATTTTTCCTAATATCATTCATGGACATTTTTCATTAATGATGTTCACATTTAAAGCAGCGAAATAGTTGTGGTATTTTTTTTATAGCTTTCATTATTTTATGGATTTGATCAATATTAATACTGTACAATATCAAATCACAAATATATTTAGGGAATTGTAAGCAGTCGGTCCTGTTCTTACTGGTTATGTAAAGAACGCAATAAAATGGAAATAAACATGGATCATCTTATTTGGAGTTATTGCTGTCCCTTTAATTAGTAATGTGAAATATATGTTATATTAAAATTGAAATAAATGATTTTGAGAGATTACTGAAACTGGAACCAATTTTATGTAATTCTCGCTTCACCTGGAATTTAACAATCACTGATTGCCATTATGGATTTGGGATTCAGAGTTCCAACTCCTGATTTTTTATATGCAAAGAGATTTATTAAATTTGTTGCACAAAACTATATTTTAAGAACATCTGGTTTAATTGACTGATGGATAACCATGAATATTTTGAGATTGCCACACTGTATACCTTGATGATATTCTTATCCTCGTACAAAGAATGTACTCATTCATAGATGAACATTACAAAATTAAATAAATTCCTAGCTTTCGCATGTGCAAAATTAGCGTATCACTTTAAATTTCATATGTACTACATGTACAGAAACACGATAGCATAACATGATGCTAATTTTAAATATTTATTCTTGTACATTTCAATAAATTTAGGTTTTTCCTCCTGAGTTACCAAACAAATTGAAGAAACACCTTTACACTCCATGAAATTATTGCCTCATATGATATCTGGCTGCATTAAAAATGACAAGCAGATTAAAAAAAAATATATTACCCATTTTGATTTAATATTATACATTCTTAACAAACATAAGAAATTACTCAAATCGCTTCAAATTTAATTTGCTGTACAAATGGATACAGAATTAACATAACGTTTTTATTATATGTTATTTTCATGAAAACTACATTTTTGACTGAATGTTAGTAATATTTATTTTAATATGATGATGTTGCAACACAAGATGGGTGACTGGAATCAAACATGCCAACACAAGTAGGCTGACTGGAATCAAACATGCCAACACAATCAGACTGACTGGAATCAAACATGCCAACACAATGAGACTGACTGGAATCAAACATGCCAACACAAGTAGGCTGACTGGAATCAAACATGCCAACACAGACAGACTGGAATCAAACATGCCAACACAATGAGACTGACTGGAATCAAACATGCCAACACAAGTAGGCTGACTGGAATCAAACATGTCAACACAATCAGACTGACTGGAATTAAACATGCAAACACAATGAGACTGACTGGAATCAAACATGCCAACACAAGAAGGCTGACTGAAATCAAACATGCCAACACAATGAGACTGACTGGAATCAAACATGCCAACACAAGTAGGCTGACTGGAATCAAACATGCCAACACAATCAGACTGACTGGAATCAAACATGCCAACACAATGAGACTGACTGGAATCAAACATGCCAGCACAAGTAGGCTGACTGGAATCAAACATGCCAACACAATCAGACTGACTGGAATCAAACATTCCAACACAATGAGACTGACTGGAATCAAACATGCCAACACAAGAAGGCTGACTGGAATCAAACATGCCAACACAAGAAGGCTGACTGAAATCAAACATGCCAACACAAGAAGGCTGACTGGAATCAAACATGCCAACACAAGAAGGCTGACTGAAATCAAACATGCCAACACAATGAGACTGACTGGAATCAAACATGCCAACACAAGTAGGCTGACTGGAATCAAACATGCCAACACAATGAGACTGACTGGAAGCAAACATGCCAACACAAGTAGGCTGACTGGAATCAAACATGCCAACACAATGAGACTGACTGGAATCAAACATGCCAACACAATGAGACTGACTGGAAGCAAACATGCCAACACAAGTAGGCTGACTGGAATCAAACATGTCAACACAATCAGACTGACTGGAATTAAACATGCCAACACAATGAGACTGACTGGAAGCAAACATGCCAACACAAGTAGGCTGACTGGAATCAAACATGTCAACACAATCAGACTGACTGGAATTAAACATGCCAACACAATGAGACTGACTGGAATCAAACATGCCAACACAAGAAGGCTGACTGGAATCAAACATGCCAACACAAGAAGGCTGACTGAAATCAAACATGCCAACACAAGTAGGCTGACTGGAATCAAACATGCCAACACAAGAAGGCTGACTGAAATCAAACATGCCAACACAATGAGACTGACTGGAATCAAACATGCCAACACAAGTAGGCTGACTGGAATCAAACATGCCAACACAAGAAGGCTGACTGGAATCAAACATGCCAACACAATGAGACTGACTGGAATCAAACATGCCAACACAATGAGACTGACTGGAATCAAACATGCCAACACAATCAGACTGACTTGAATCATATATGCCAACACAATCATACTGACTTTAATCAAACATGCCAACACAATGAGACTGACTTGAATCAAACATTCCAACACAAGAAGGCTGACTGAAATCAAACATGCCAATACAATCAGACTGACTTGAATCAAATATGCCAACACAATCAGACTGACTTTAATCAAACATGCCAACACAATGAGACTGACTGGAATCAAACATGCCAACACAAGAAGGCTGACTGAAATCAAACATGCCAACACAATGAGACTGACTGGAATCAAACATGCCAACACAATCAGACTGACTGGAATCAAACGTGCCAACACAAGAAGGCTGACTGAAATAAAAAAATGAATACAACCAGAAATAAGAAGAGCATGCATGAAAATCAATTAAAAAATAAATTATTCAGTTTCTATTCCTTTTAATGCAAATTGTTGTAGTTGACAGGAACACATTAAAATATGAACTTATTTGGCAACATTATTGGGAACAAGCCTGTACGTATCTCAATGCCAATAACTTATCATTTGTTAATTGAAGTCTGTGTATTCATGTAAGAAGATTTACTTCTAAAAAAACTCATAAAGTTAGGTAACTATTGGATTTTGTTATACTAGTATACCTCTTTCTATATATATATATATATATATATATATATATATATATATATATATATATATATATATATATATATGCGCATGTGTGTATGTTCATGCAACGTGATGGTCAATTATAGTGAAAAAATTAAAAAATTACTGAAGTTGTAAAGATGCCAGAAAACATTGACATGCAGACCAGTAATTATTAATGCTAAAATTCATGTTGTGTAAACTATTATACTGCTCTATTAGACAGGAATTCAGTCAGTGCTACTCACGTTATATGCTTTTGCCACATCCCTAGCACGTTTTTTAGGACTAAGTGCATCAGATGCTGATAGAGGGACCCGATAAACCAAACCTTTCATGTCCATATCTTTCAGGCTTTCATTAGAAACATGAGAAGGAAAATGTTGAGCGTTTTGTTCAGTACAACTTCTACTGACAAGTTCACTAGGCAGCATTCCTACGTCTTTCTTTAAGTGTGGATCACAAGGTTGCTGTTGTTTGTCTCGTCTGTAAGTAACATTAGAAACATCAGGATCGATACTGTCCGGACTACTTGGGATGCTTTCTTCCTGTATCACGTCTAATGGACCATATATTCGAGGGAATATAGATAAATTGTTTTGGGCATGAACTGTATTCATGTTAGTATCGTAACTCCTTATATTTCTAGTCTGTTCAACACTTGCATGCGTGTTAGTTACATCACTCCATACATGCCTAGTGTCTTGATCATGCATTAGATGTTGGCTTACCATAGTATCCAGTGAACGATGACGATGAGTTCCATTAAAATTCTTTCTTGGTATTTTGGATAATCTCCCAGGCTCATCTCCACCATTAAGTATTTCTTCCAATTCGCTTTCTGAGGGAAATTTTTTCTGTGTTTCCTGAAGGTCCTGATATCCATAGTTGTCATAACCATAGTCTCCCGGAGAATCACGCGCATGGCAATCTTCATGTGCATCAACATCTTCATCAGCTTGGGAGATTTCTTGATCTGAGCTTTCATCTTTACCTATATGTTGATGTGAGTAGTCTTTATGTAAAATGTTTTCAGGAGTAAAAGGTTTGTCCTTGAAAGCAGTCGTTAGCCTCTCGCTAATGTTATCAATCATATCACTTGGCGGTTTGAATAAATCTCTGTTACCTACATCTTCACCTGATTCAAGAATATAATCATCATCAACCTCTCTCCTATGGACCTCATCAGCATCTGATTTGTTTCTTTGTCTATTGTTCCCGTCACCTTTATTGGAAGAGTCCAGAAGAGTTGGCGCAGAATCACTAGTCTCAAACCTTTCTGTACGTTCATTTAATATCTGGCTGCATTTAAGGCTATCACTTTCGTGGTTTGTTCTTGTTGTTGACTCTTGACTGTCGTCTCGGCCATCTTTACATGGTGATGGAGGACCTTGAATGTGTTCTCTTTCTGTTTCCATTTCATTCCTGAGCCTGGTGATTTCATTTTCATACTCAAGAAGCTTGGTGTTTAGCTGTTGCACTGTCTGCTCATATGTTTTATGTTCGCTAGACATTTCTTGAATTCTGGAAAGGAGAAAGGAGAACACATTACAAACAAAATAAACTATTTGTTTGGATGAAAGAATTTAGGGTCGCACACACAGACACAGAAAACAGACATTGATCTATCCAAATAACAACGAAAAAATTCACAAATGGCTCTCTATGCAGAAATCGGTATTTACAACAAAGATTGATTAAACATGCCTGCAGAAATGATTATGTTCCTAATTTATACATGACATGGCGTTTGGCCAGGAGGTATACTCTAGTGTTGATTTTACTGCTTTAATGAATGTGAATATATATATATATATATATATATATATATATATATATATATATATATATATATATATATATATATATATATATATCGTACAGCATACATTTTGAAACAAACATTGTCCTTATATAAAATATAAAGTGTTTCTTCTAAATTGTACTCAAAATTTCAGCTTCAATGAAGTACACACCTCTTGGCAAAATCAAAGAGCAGAACAACAACAACAACAATAAAGTGTGGACTAAGAAAAACTCGGATTGAGTTTGGAAAATCTACATTATTTGTATAGTCACATCATATCTACCTAAAGTAGCCCCCTCTGCCAATATTTAACCTTTACAGAAGAACTTAATAACAAATTTAAATTGTACATCATGTCCATATATATATTTAATCTTCGTATTGATATGATAAACTATGTTAAAAAGAATTACTATTCTGAATATGAAGTAGCAATTTATGTTCGGTATCTACATTTTAGATTATATTCATGATGAAATTATCGCTTTCCTTAAAGAAGCATTGCTTTTTTTCTTGACAATTTTATGCAATCAATGCTGAAAAAGATTTTCCTATTCTTTGATGTTAATTTAATCGGAATGTAAGCCAAATGCATAAATATTAACTAGGGTATAAAACAGGGGAATTAAACTTTTGTCCTTTCTTAAAATTTATTTGCTTTTGCCTCATTTACAGAAGCAGCGGACAAACACGAAAAGATAAACCAGAATGACCCGTCCGTTCACCTATGTAGTGAAATATTCATAAGAGGTCTGATCAGATTGAGAAATAGGTAGTAGAGTGCTTGCATCATGCGTGCACATTATGGTGCAATTGTCCGTCTCAGATTCATGCAAGCAACGACACTTTTCTGATTATTTGACCAAGAGTTAATAACTTTACAGTGAAAATCCAAACGGGCAGGCGTATTAGGTCTTCGTATATGCCTAATTGAGAACATGCACGTGCTTCACCTGACACGCGCAAAACGTGCGAATAAACTCGTCGATATAAATCCTGATTATTAAGCAAATGTGCATTTCAACCCAGTTAATAACAAACATGTCATCATTGCTCTACTCTTGATTGTCATTATCATTGCAGGTATTTAGGTTAGTGTGTTGACAAAAACACATTATCATGCGAACAGGTAATCACTTACGTGTCACCCATTCATTTCTACGTACAGCTCCAATTTTCTATTGTAGACCATTTTAGGGGTGAATTTGACGGATCCAATGCATCCTGTACTTTCCGAATTTTTTGTCCTGTTCGTGTTTCAACAGTTTGCTCTCAAACTGTGCACACTATCAGATCTACACTTCCTTCAGCAGCCATGTCGGCCCTTAGCGGCAATCGTTGCTACGAGGACTCAGAATTGTGTCCTCAGAAGAGGGCACGGAGCAAACAAATATTCTTCATGACCGACATGCAGTTTTAAAAGAATTTTCGCCATCCTTTTCCTCAAAAACATCAACTTGTTTTTAATACCATTCAAGCGACACTTTTATTATTAATAAACAAATGCAAGAATTTCTGCAGTACAAATATTTTGCAGCTATTGCTTTTTTTTTAATGAATTCATCAATTGACAACTTCCTCCCAAATAATTATTTCGTTTCCTGTCTACCATGGAAGAAAGTCTGATGGGCTCTTAACTATTTAATTTGATTCCCTATGAGAAACAACAATTTTACGCAATATCACCTTTCGTCGAAGAATTTTTGTAGATTGGTGACTTCCTCCCTATATTGTGCGATCTGTGCTTCTCTGGCAACCTCAGTAGATTCTCTCACATTGGCCTCTCTGATGTTATCGTCGCTCTGTGAAAATAATGATCATTAAGTAGTACAACATAACCACATTTAGAAATGTACATCATGGAAAATGACTAATAAAACTACAATAGGTAAACTTTTCAATATTGTATTTGTAAAGTAAAAATAAAAGCCTAGTGTTAAGATAAAATCTGAAAATGTTATAAGCAATAACACGGTCCAGCGTAATTGACTGTAAAAATAAAGAGTATAAAAAAAAGAGAGTCAAAATAAAGAGAAGTCCGTAACAAAAAGGTAAGCGCTATCATTGAGTAAACGAAAAAGAGTACTTACCAGCTCTCACTTTCAAGTAAGCAGTGTTTTCTAAAATAGTATTGCCATTCTAAACCTGTACTCATATCATCCAGGCACGGGATTATTTGGATACGATAGAAGAAAGATTTATTATATACCAATCAAATTTCTGCCCATGAATGAGACATAATTTTACCATCAAACGATACTGTCGTTTTATGATCTCTTATTACCATATTCTCAAAACGAGGCTATGACTATTATTTCCTCGATGTGTCGGGGTTACAACTGGATAAGAGTGAATAACTTTGCCGTAACCTCACATGACATGCAAAAGGAAATGAGTAACATTCTCCGTAGCAAATCTTTATAATCAAGTTCCAAACATCTGTCCAATCCCGTAGTAAATAAGTTTAAAAATAATGCTGTCATTGCCGCGACAAGTCCCTATTTGAAGCCTCTTACAATGTCTCGCCTGAAAAAGTTCCAACGCTATCAGCTTGGCTTCGGATAAAAACTTTCAAGGTTATTCACCTAGTGCAATCTTCCGTAATGCAAGATTTGGCAACTGCACAGTAGCTGTAAATCGCATATATGCACCTGCTGGCCCCTTACATAGAAGAGCTCGTGTTATTAACATTTTCAAACAAAATACCATTATCGTAGTAATTCGATCTTGATTGCTAAATCACATCTTGTAGTCAGTACAAATAATCCGTATCATGCATAGACGCTTTGCGTCTTGTAATAATCCATATTTTCTAGAGCTAAGAACTCGACGTGATGGCATTACTGTGATAATAATATATAGGTATTTTATAGTCCTATCTTTCCGGATATACTATTCTTTCTATGGCTAGTTAGTATGAAATCTTTTAAAGCATGATGTTATTGAAAATGTGTGTATTTTTCAGCACCATAAAACAAATTAGCCACATAAAAAGTTGATGTTCGATATCGTCGATGACTCGAAACAGTGTCAATGTTTGTATAAATATTTGTTCTTTTATGACTTGTGTTGCACAATAACAGTGCTCTCCCTTGTACACTTCGGCCTTGCACATATTTACCAAAGTCTGTATAGTGACCCCTGATAAGAGATGGTGTAAAATCATTTCTTTGCTGTGAAAAGGTAAGATCATCTTTCATTCTTTAAATTGCACTCGTAGCTGCAATAATTGTGTGAAGGTTGCATTCCAGCCTGTTGTTTTCACATGTTCAATACATTTTATTCCGACGCAACCTAGCGGCACCAATACACACACACACACACACACACACACACACAGCTACAGACCTTAGAACGACGCTGTCGCTGACAAAGGTGCGCGCATCATGTGATTTACAAGTACACTGGCAGCTTGTCGGACATGCAGGCTTCATGTATGTCACCTATCCGGGCTGCCACTGTACATATATAAAAAGTTAAATCATCCTAACTTGAACATTTTTTTCATTACATTTTAAGTATTCACAAACTACAGCACTTAGCGGGTACCTCTCAACATAAAATACTTTAATTTTATATGATGTGATATGCTGACGAGAAGGATATGGTTATCTCTCTGTGTTGGCATCCCTTGATGAGCAGGACATGTTATCGCTGTTTTGGCGTCACTCACGCTCGTTGATCACAAGACCATGAGTTGCTATCATCTTGTTTCCTAACATATATGTTTTACTCATTTATGTACCTAATCTTCCTTCTGACTGGACATCGTTATACAATCAGCAGTTTGGTGCCTTAATTGAAAATCTCTAGAAGTAATAAATATGAGAAATATTCACAGCAATTATAGTATTCGCACACCCTCCCGTTTGTTTGTACCTCCCAACCAATTTTAAAAGCGAAAAACATCAAGGATATAAAAATGCACAAAACTTAATAATTTCATTTATTGATTTCTAATTTCTAACCTGGTATAGCGAAGAGGTTCATGACACTGTCGAATTATTGGCTTTTCAACGCAAAAGGAAAATCCCGACGTAAACAGGCGAACAGACTTCTTGCAGTCAATTAATAGTTTCCACAATAGTCTATTTCATTAAAAAAATGTGTCGTATGCGTCCAGTGTTTGCAATATTTAGTTATAATATTTCTAATATAAATTGAACAAATAAATAGGAAGAACTAAGGCATATATCTGTTAAAAGAGATGTAAATCCAAAATTTATGGAATTATTGAGATTTTCAAAGACGGTAAACTACAGCAAATCTGTTGTTTGAAAATGTATATTGTCCCAAGCAAATATGGCGACTGTGTTGCTAAAGAAACTACCGTTTGATTCGAAACGCTAGGTTGCTGGCAGTGTTTGGAACCCCTTGCGACAGTCATGTTAGAAATTACAAATCAATAAATGAAACGACTAAGCTTTGTGCATTTTTCATATCATTGATGCTTTCTAGAAGTTTCTAAAATCGGTAGGGGTGTACCAACAAACGGGATGGTGTGGGAATATTACAGTTTTCCAAGGAATCGTGCTAGATATCTACCTTTTAAGATATGACCGTTAGCACTGAATGAAGACATTCATTAATATTCCTCGTGTATTATTAACAAACTAGCGATATAAAGCTTGCAAGGAGCGTGCAGCTCAGATCCCAGACCTGTAAAATGATCTGTCATGTATCAGCTATGTATACACACTGCTCCTGATTAGCTGGGAAAGAAAAGAAAATTCATCGAGCGGTTCACTTACACTCACCTGTTAAGCCTGCAACAAGCGAAAACCTACCTATCTGGTGCTCAAAGATTATTTTTTTACATAGTAACAAAACAACTGAATAAAGAGCAAAGCCAGATTATGGCGTGTGTGTGTGTTGGGGTGGGGTGGGGTGAGGTGGGGGTGGGGGGTGGAGGGCAGATAAGATAGGGAAGCCTTTACAGATCTACATAAATATAAATATCCTGAAAGCAGTACGTAAACTGTGCTTTATTGGTACAATGATTACAGCCATAGTATGTTAATTATCAGACGCTTGAGACCTATATAAGCTTTATTTAACACGTAGTGCTATCTTCATCAGCCAGTGAAGGTTGGGAAGGGGAGAGTGAAGCATGTACCCGCCTCCCGCATAGTAGAACTACATTTAATATAAATTTGAAAATAAATATCCCTTGAACCCGCCTCCCGCCAAGTAGATGATACTGGTAAAAAGCGTTAAAAACTACATTTAATATAAATATGAAAATAAACATCCCCTGAACAAGCAAAAAAAAAAAATAAAAATAAAAAAAAAAAAATTCACGTGGTGTGTATTCATGCACAAGTGCAAATTTACACACGTATGCAATAGTAAATTTGCAATGCGTTCACATGGGTTTTACATGAATCCACATATATAATTGTTAGGAACAAAGATGATTTTACAGGTGAAAGTTAAAGTTACCAGAAAGACTTACAATATACAACATGAACAGTATCCAATAAAACAATATTGATGATAATGAAGGGCAGAATAATTCTTTAATTTTTATTATTATTATTATTATTAGTAATAGTAGTAGTAGTATCATTGCAGTCATCTTCATGATGATCATCTATCAGTTGCTGCATAAATTAAATAAAGTGTTTAATTTAAATTCAGATTTATCTTTGGTGAATGTATATGGTTAAAAACTACTTTTGTGATGAAAACAATTTTCTTGTTTTAGCCACACTGACCGTATAATTTGAGATTTCGACCAAAGTTTGGTAAGCTTACCTCAAGTGAAAGTCATCAATAAAAATCGGTTATAGGATTAAAGTTATTACCCTGGAACCCTTTTTATTCTTTCAGTTATTGTGATCTTGACTTATAACCTTCAGACAACGAAATAAAATGTGTTTTAGTTCAGGTCTGCAATGTAGAACTAATGTGCCGAAACAATTTTGTCAGCTTTCAGCCACAGTTACCATGACCGTTGACATTTCGACTTCATTAATGAGATTGTTCCACGTTATCCAAATGCAAGCTATTTTACTAAGTTTGGTAACTGTAGATGACGGAGAACTTGAGTTTTTGTGCGAAAACAAAATAGGGATTAAACAAACAGACGCATGGACGGACATCATAATAGCAAACATTCCCCATTGTGCGGGGGTATAAAATATCTGCACTGTGTACTACCACTTTGTAGCACTATTACAACACTTTGCAACACTTTTACACGCACAGACATACATGCATACGTACACACACACACACACACACACACACACACACACACACACATATATATATATATATATATATATATATATATATATATATATATATATATATATATATATATATATATATATATACACATGCATCTGGTGCAACGTTCCTAAGTGCTTCACTGTCACATTAAGCAACTATTAACCGCTCAATAACTAGCCAGAAATTCAAAGGATTATTAATTGTTAAACGTGTTCCACTTCGTCAAGCACACATGTGCTTGCATCACACGTTATTTGCAATCTGTGTAGCCAATTGTAATATTATTTGATGTGAAATAATTAATTATCGGCCAATCGTTCAACCAAACTTGCTTCATCGAAGGCGTTTAATTCTACCAGACTGTACACTTTGACATTACCCTTCGCTACCATATACCTCTATAATGTTCCAGGTCACAGTAACACAACACAATTAACGCATCATGTCATGCCTACAGAATGTTCAACAAAAACAAAAATGGCTGATACGTTTTTTTTCAACAACAGGCTCAGTATTTTGTATGTCTTATTTGTAGCAAGAAACAGATAGATATGTTTCAGTTGTACAATATAAAAAGTAATGTCTGCATGTCAGATTTTGCTCCAGAATCTCCTCTTCATACAAATTATTGACTGCAGTATTCAAGTAAAAGTCTTATGACGGTTGTCATGCAACCGTTTGTTGGCAACTACGTCTTTCTTTTGGAAGCATGGAATCTTGGATGGTACGATTATAGTAAAATTATATTATTTCATTTTTATCAATAATCCAACTGCATCATTTTAATATTTGCATCAAACAATTCTGCAAAGGTTAGGTTAACCATTTTCTTGCATTTTAGGGCAAAAAGTTTATATTTTATTATGACCTCTAAGAACCCAGAAAAAAAGCCTGAAGCGGAAGTTTGCGTCAATTCAAATTTCACGACTGGATCCCAAAATCAAGCCTTTACTTGGTAAATTTTAAGTCAAACTAAAATGTCATCCAGATTGATTGATTCAACATTCCAGATATAAGCTCGGTTGGTGACACTCAAGTCTGATGCCGTGATGCTAAGTACAAAATTTTTACAATAAACAAGTTACATGAACGCATTTACCTGTTCGCGCTCTTTTCTGCATGCCTCAAGTTCTTTTTGTATAATAGTTTCTTGTTGCCTCTCAATAACGGTCTTCTGCACTTCAATCTGTCGGAGTAATTCCTGTAAGAATGTGGATTCGTTAATCATGCAGCTTACAGCGTACAGTAATTAACATGGGACAGCAAATTAGGAAGGTACCAAATACAAAATGGAATACACTGCAATGATGATAGCATTAAAAGACCGGGTAAACAAGTCCTAAACTCCGAACGTAATCACGAAGAGTTGAACTATGGAGTAGTTGACATCCAACGATAGTACAAGTTAGAATGGTTGCCATGGAACAAGTATTTATACGTGTTTCAAAACACGTACATTTTATTATTTCCAATTATGAAAAACTTGAAATGCGCGTATTTAGTTATTGATCACACTACAAATATATGGCTACTTTCTTAGTTAAGATACGTAAACACATGCCACTGTTCCGGGCCGGTATCCCTCCCTATGAAGTTGATGTTCCCTTTCAGCGACTATATTTTTTTTCTCGATATAGATATAAACAAAATTTCATGAAGATGTAATCACCTCTTTTCAGTGCATAATAAGCTTATGAATAGGTCCTCTAGAATACCAAGCAGTAGTGTACGTGAAATGATTTGTAATCTGCATAGTATAAAAACACATATAGATGGCATGTCATATGACGAGATCCCATAGAACACCGTAGAAATTATGCACAGGTTACAGTTAAGATCTTGACAACGTGAAAGGAAAATTATCATCGTTCTACGCTGTTTTTGTTTTTTTTAAAGATATAATCAGTATCCATTCGTGCACAAATTAATATTGGAAAGCATACATGTTGATTTCCATGACAGGTTAAGCACGAGTAACTGTGGCTCTCGTCTCCACTTACGACATGGATAGGATTTGCTTGTTGGTTTATTAGGGAGGGTCAGGTGCAGTGAATGAAGAGGACACCGGCCTAAAATGCTACTTTCCTGCCTTATGGTTCATTTTGGAAATCATTACGCTCGAATGTAAACATGTTAAAGACGTGAATATATTGCTTTTCTTGTTTCTGTTTTGCACTCGTTGTAAGAACGTGTATATTTTTAGCCCTTTAACTCTGCTGAACGCTAGAAATGAAATTCGTGTCGCGTGTGTGATACGAGTAAATACGGCTTTATTAAACTACAGACCCATATCTAGCGTTTGAGCTTAGGCAGTTGAGTAGATATTCTGTCGCGGTCTAGTGAGACTCTCGCGTTAGGCAATCAAAATTATTATTCTTCCCTCGGGAGACATCTGTCGACATACATGCAAAAAAAAAAAAAAAAAAAAAAAACGTGTTACGAGACAACGATTTGCAAATTACAGTAATAATTCCTGAGTTTAGTTCATCACTAAATTTAGTATTATATAGATATATGTGATTAGTAATGGCGTATATTAATTTGCGTGAGCAATGGCTTGAATATATATGTTCGTGCTAATATAAATTATGGGTGTGCTCGTGCGTATGCTATGCATGTGTATGTGTGTCAAGTTTGTATATAGAAAATGTCAAAGTAGTCTAACAGAGCTTGGGTCGTTATAGCAGAGAACATACAGATGTATAGACAAATAGGAGTGTTAGGCCAATACAAATCTTGAACTCCCATGTGGACTCTTTCGACCATTAATTATTTTGAGACGGTACTGATCTTACAGGTTTTATATGCTTCCAATATGTATGTATGTATGTATGTATGTATGTATGTATGCATGTATGTATGCTATTATTCTCAGGCGGTACCTTTCTTACCGAGGTCGTGGGTTCGAACCGCGGCCGAGTCATACCAAAACTAAAAAATGGTACTAACAGCTGCCCCGCTAGGCGCTCAGCATTACGAGTTTAGTGTTAGGACTGGTCGGCCTGGTGTCAGGATAATGCGACTGGGCGGGACATGATGCTACATATCTGTGTCATGATGTCTCAGTGCGTGACATCACTATAAACTGCCACAGTGCAGACATCATAGCGATATGACTGCAAAAATGTCAAAGCTACGTTAAAAATCCAAATCACTGCCCCCCCTTCTTACATGTGCTTAATTTATTACATGCGCATGCGTTGTATGTGTTTGTGTGTTAAGGCGTGTAAGTTTTAATATTGTTCGTCAAGTACATAACTTTCATTTAGTCATTCATTTATTCGTTATTCCACCCACAATAAAAATTACAGATTCATATATGTCAAACAATACAAAAGAAAGACAACTCACATGCAAATAATGTCCAAATGTAAGCTTAAATGATTGTACATTAAAAGGGAATAAATAATCTTATCTAGAAAATGATGTAGCAAATATGAATAATATAGCTGGAAATGCAAGGATGAACCACAATTATTCGTTTATAAACGTTTATATACATATGAGTATTCAGCATTCATTTTACCCGGCAATTAGGGCCCATAATTCCAAGTGCTTAGCGTTAGTTTAAACTTTTTATAAAAAAATTATTTCATAAATTTATAGTTGGAGATTACAAGAGGTACAGTAAAGTACGTAAAGGATTAAAACGAAACTCAATGACTTATAATGTTCTTCTCCTTTTACGGTACAAACATTGTCAATATATATGAATATATGGTGGATGATTTTAAGTTTTAATTAACAAAAACTAAAATATCAAATAGTCGAAGTGTAGAGTCTCTTGCTTCACCACTAACATTTAGCCAAGGTATATAAAGCAGAAGGATGAACAGGGAGGGTATTGGTGAAAGTTGAGAGAAGAGGAAAAAAAAGAAGTTAATAGGAGAAACTGTCAATTAAAATATATCAAACATTGTGTAGAAAGTTTAGAAAATGAGGAATACAGAAAAGGGAAGGCCAAAAACAAATACGCAAATAACCAAAATGAAACAAAAAATGTGATATTAAAAATGATAAGTGCTTACTTCTAGAGTGAGTCGTTGCGGAGACGACGGTGAATCATTTAATAAAAGAAGACAAAAATCATGTTTGCAGCTGTTTATGACCCGTGGAAGTGAATGCGTTAAGTATCTGGTGCGCTATAGTAAATCTCGTTGATTTTCCTATAAATTTATGAACAGCATCGCAAATGCTGATGTTTACTTCATACGGAAGCGTTGTAGTACCATACAAGAAGGTATTTAAAGTTATATTACCAAATCTTATGGGGGACTGAAACAGTTCCATGCTTTAATAAACGAAAGAAAACAAGGAATCGTTGTTGTTGTTGTTGTAGGGTTTAACGCCATTTTTCAGCACACGATAGGCTATAAATGGCGGCCAGTATTAATGGTGGAGGAAGAACCCGGGAAAACCCCGGAAAGAACCACCGACCCACGAGAAGCTACTGGCAAGCTTTCTCACATACCCACATTGGCTGAATCCGAGACTCGAACCCACGCAGACAGAGGTGAGATGGCAGTGATCCGTAACGGAGAGCGCTTTAGACCACTCGGCCACTCGGGGCCCCGAAGCGTCGCCTGCTTTCTAGAGATCTACATATAGAATGGGGTTGTCTGAGTATGTTCTTTATAAATAAATTTGTATTAAGTGAACTGCAGTTTGGTCTAAGTCGGGGATGAAGAATTAGAATTTTGTTTCTATCCCAATAAAAGTGTCTGGGAAAATAAGTGTCTCGAGTATTTAATGTGCTTTTGAATTTATTAATGGAGTCTGTTTGACGAGTCTCCATAGATAATGTATTCCATTCTATAACAGCGAACGAATGAAACGAGTTGTAATAAAGACTTGTTCTAGCCTGTACTAACTGGAAATTGTTTACATTACGTAAGGCATAGTAAGTAATATCACAAGTAGCAGATGGAATTAGGGATGAGGACAGTTGCCTTTGTATATAAGAGTGTAAGTTTTTGTTTTTGTTGTCTGGATCTTTTCCATCCTATTTTTTAGTGTAGCGCTTCAATAAATCCTAATTTGCAGTCACAATTCTGGCTGCTTCATTATGCATTTTTTTTAGAGTTCTCTTTTATCTAGTAAAGTGCACTTGTCCCAAACCACATCACCATATTCGAGAATAGGTCGTATAAAAGACGTAAACAATTTCTAAGGATTTCCTGTTAAGTTGGAACCTGAGTTTAAACATCACATTAAATCCTGACCATTGTTTTACCATTTATGTAGTCTGTTTGCGCTATGAGGAGAGAAATACTTCAAGATGTCTTTGCACGTCAACTTACTTAATTCTTTGGTTGAGCAAATATAGTAGTGGTTGGAAGAGTTTATCAATTTCTCTAGAAATTGTCAGGGATTCAGTTTTAGAAAGGTTGACAGATACAAGCTGGTTTTTGCTGACTGGGTACTTTTTTTCAAGATTGATTCGAAGTTATGAGCGGTTACGACGGGATTATCTGATGTTAGAAAGAGGCTTGTCTCATCTGCAAATAAACCTACAGTGGAATGTATATCAAATAAAATGTTATTTATGTATATCAAAAATAGAAACGAACCTCAAACGGATCATTGGGGCACACCTGTAATACACACCTACTCTGAAAACAACCCTGGAAGTATCACCCGTTGTCGTCTGCGCTTGAGATAGATAGATAACAAATTTATAATGGCTTCCTGTGATTCTAGTAGCTCTCAATTTGTGAACAAGTCCTTTGTGTCACACTCGGTCAAAATCGTTACTTAACTCACCATTTTATGTCGCAAAACACAACTCCAATTTCCTAACCGGAATCAATTGCTTTGCAGAACGTATCAAAAAGGTATGCTAATTGATTAACCGTAAAATTACCCGGAATTAAACCAGAATGGTAAAAGAATGTTGTTTTCACGCAAGATTTTAAATATGTTTTTATAAGCAGTCTTTCAACAATTTGTCAACAGTATTGAGAAGCGATACTGGGCTGTAATTTGATACGATGAAAGTGTCGCACTTAAAAAAAGGGCAAACGTTTGCTTCTTTTCAAATGTTTAGAAAGGTTGATTCTCTTCGAGACTGGTTAAAAAGTGAACAAAGTGGATTTAAGAGTTAACAACATAGCTCACGCAAAATATAGTTATGTAGACCATCGGGACCAGAAGCCTTACGAAGAGGAAGGTCTTTGAGAAAATTTTGTTTAGGATTATTGCGGATTTAATTCACAATACTGTAAGTGTTTCTTGAATCTTCATATTGTATTGCAGAGAAATAAATAAGTTGTTGATGTAACTTAAATTGTTGGTTTCACATCGTTCCTAGAGTTGTATCACATTATAATGCATAATGGAGATGTGGTGTGAAAAGTCAAGTATATTGCGAGAAGAAACTGATGCGCTAGATGTGTTACATGAGGGACTACTTAAGGAGGCTGTATAATCTGGTCCCAGATTAGCACGAATGTCACAGGCTATTATGACAAAGTTCAGCAACTACGTTGTCATATTAGAGCAGTGCTGTCCAACCTTTTTGGCCCACCACTGCAAAATGTTTTTCTTGAAGCAGAGGGCCGCAGCAGAAAACTGAAAAGCAACGACTAAATAGCTGCTTGAGCTCTGGCGGGCCATTTAAAATCAGCCCGCGGGCCGCGGGTTGGACATCACTGTATTAGGGTATATAAAAACAAGCATAAGAAAGAACGTGAAACTGATATTGCTACAGTAAGATCTATTTGCTAGAGCACGTGCTGAGTTACCTATCAAGTTGATCCAATATGAAATAGGCAAGGTTTGCACACTTCAAACAAAATAGAATCATGAACCTAATCAAAGCAGTAGTGTCAATCTGAGATCACGACGAAAGAACCTCATGATGGCAGCATGGATGCTTCCAGGAGATTTTAGGTAATTGCAATAGGTTGATGAAGAAACAAGCGAGTGACCACCATGAAGATGAAACTGCCTAGCGTTGGATTCGCTCATCATCATTATCACCTAACATAGACACGAAAATGTCATCTGTGATAAAAAAAAAATTAGGCGAAGAGTATTGCCATTGGGATATTGAAAAAATATATTTTCCATATCAGAACGTAATTTACGTAGCTATTGTTCAATATGTTAAGTTCTTTCTTCATTAATTGTTCACACCTTCCCAAATGTTCGTCTTGATATTGGTTGTTTATGCTAGTCGTTATACGGCAGTTATTTGTTTTTGTTACATCGAAGATTCCACCATTACTATGAGCATGTTTTGATAGTCTCCCTTCTTTTCAGTTTGATATGTTCCCTGGGTTCAACCCATTCCTAAATATCTTCTTGATAGGTGACACAGCTTGCATATGGCGCAAACATACATCAAATTAGTGCCTTCGTAGCGTACTGTGTAATATGGTCATGTGCTAGGTCCTTTGGCCTATTCGCTAAATGGCAAAACGTGGACAAGAACTATATTTCCTGTCAATTGTCAAAACTATTAAAATCTTCCATTTCTCGAATGGAATGAACCATTGCCCAGTTATTTTAATTTGATGGTATGATTATAGATATGAGGCATTTTGTGCTCCATTTTCGAACGTTAAATGTTTTGTCATCGCCGCCTGTTACAGATCCCCTATTTGATTTCCCATCCAACGCAAAAGCTTTATGCCGTAAAATGTATCAACCGTGAAGGTGGCCATAATATATGATGTGTGCTTGCTTGTAATAAAAATTCGAATAAAGAAGCTGAGTAATGATCAATCCATTTATAGGTTAATAACGTGAAACAACCCACCTGTTTGTGTACTTCTATGTCATGTCGGAGCACTAGGTTACCGTTTCTCTCTGATTCCACCGTGTCTCGAAGTATTGCTATTTCTGATCTGAGCTCGGCAAGCTTCTCCATAATCTCTATGAGATTTATGTCGTGTTTCCGGTTCCGGCGGTCATTGACGTCAGCTTTCTCAGTGATACTGTAACAATATTAATTCACTATCAGCACTAGAGACAATGCAGATCAATATTTTTTCAAATATGACGTTTTGAAGGAATGTCACGTGCACATAGATCCGTCGTCGATAATAGTTACAAGATTCGAGTTTGTGTATCAATTATGAGTGATACATCGAGTTACAGACGGATAATTACAATATTTCTGACATTTTGAAAACACATGAAGCAGCATCATGACTCAACTCTTCCCACGCCCGCTCCCTCTGTTCCCACCCACGACCTTCTCTTCCCATCCCACCTTATGTCTTCCGCCACACCTCTCTCTCTCTTTCCCGAACAGTGACAACTGGAACAGTATCTGAGTGTCGGAACGAAATAAGGGATGAAGTAGAGATGAGACCTTTCAAATATGCTGGCGTGTTTGGCAACAACAATCAATAAATTGTCAGCAGAATGAAAAGTCGTTTCCTAAAAAAAAATAAAAACTAAGAGGATATAGCTTAATTTAAACAACTTTGAATGGCGGTATTTGTATGTATATCTTGAAAATAATAAAACAGCTGCAGTTGTCATTTGGATTAATTGACGTACGTCTATGCCGTCCCACTACCGTTGCTTATCGTCACTTACCTTCCGCAGAAAATCCGACTGCAAAAATTCGATAGCATCATAATAAAAGAGTACAGATTTGCAGAACGAAGACAGTGTCGATATATGATCTCCTCTGTTAACGTGAACTGTACAAACTGTCTTTTTTATATAGGTACATAAACCAAGGATGGATACTCTTGAATGTTTGGAGTTGTGTTGTTTTTCTTTCTTTGTCTTACACACGTTTGCTTATGTAAGAGACCTACTCTCCAAACAAGCGGAAAGTAATCCACGGTTGCATTATTAGACCCCGTGGTATTCTATTTAGAAATTCACTGCATAACAGAATATATACGAATTACAAGTTTTGTATTGTCATTTATATAGCTAACTGAAAACTGGAACCAACATTATACGCATGCAAACACTACGATGAACGCAATTTAAATGAAATCGATATTATCAAAGAGGTTATAGAGTTACAATTTCTTCAGGAATCTAACCGTGCCTTGAGCGACGACTGCATATATCGCCTAGATCCCGTATACAGCCAAATCACAGTCGGTTTTAAAAAGAATCGCTCGAAGGGACTGACGCTGTATGAATTTTCCAGGAACTTGTTGTTGTTGTTGTTGTAGGGTTTAACGCCATTTTTCAGCACACGATAGGCTATATATGGCGGCCAGTATTAATGGTGGAGGAAGAACCTGGGAAATCCCCGGAAAGTACCACCGACCCTCGAGAAGCTACTGGCAAGCTTTCTCACATACCCACATTGCCGAATCCGAGACTCGAACCCATGCAGACAGAGGTGAGATGGCAGTGATCCGTAACGGAGAGCGCTTTAGACCACTCGGCCACGCGGGGCCCCCTTTCCTGGAACTAAAGATATACTATTTCCTTGTTTTAACTATCGAGGGTTGTAACCATCTCTGATATTCTTCAGCAAAACAATAATATGTTCAAATTAGATGCCGTGGTGCATATATTGGATGTCAGCGTGACAGCAGTTTCATTTAGGACCAACAAAATTCTGCTGGTGGAAACCACATGTTGATTTGACTTCCAGTTTTGGTGAAGTAACGATAAAAAGATTTTCAAGATGTGTGCCAAGGTGGCCATACTCGATATCACACCGGCAACACTTTTATTTAGTACCAACTAGACATCATAAGAAATCTTTTGGTGACAGCACAATGTCGGATGACAGCCGTCTAGAATCAGTCATAATTAGATTTTCTAGATGGGCAATGTGGCATCCATATTAAAATTTGAAAGCGCAACATATGCATTAAAAACAAGCTAGACATCATTAGAAATCTTGTAGTGAAAGCCTTATGCTGATATGACCTTTCAGTCAAGAGAAAAAGTGATAACAAGGTTTATTTTCAAGATACATTGAACGTATAAATGGCACCATTTCGTTTAGGACCAAAAGACATCATAATAATTTGTTTAGCAAAACTCCAGTTTAATACGACCATTCATCCAGGAAGAGTAGTGCCGATATTTTCAAGGTGGCCTCATGGTGGCTATATTGTACAACATATCGGTACCATTTTCATTTTGGACCAACTTGACATCATAAGAACGTTTCTAGTGAAACACCATATTGATATGATAGTCAATTCAGGAAGTGTTTTTTGTTTTGAGTTTAACGCCAATTCTCAGCGCAAGATTGGCTATATATTGCGGCCAGTATAATTGGTGGAGGAGAAGAATCCGGGAAAACACCGGCAAGAACTACCGTCCCAATGAAAGCTATTGCGTTAATTCGTATACTTTATAATGATCAGAAGGAATAAATGATTAATGTTACAGGTGATTATGGTCATAGTTACTAATCATATATAGCAATAAATAAGCATTTTGCAACACTAGCCCCCTTCCACAAAACACCCCAAAATAGTGTATCGTTAGCTTATAAATAATAGCAACTACCTTTTTCTAATATTGTTTGCAGGCAGACATCTATGATATTTATATTTAGATATTTATAAAGGTTCAATCAATCTTATTAATTTTAACGAATTTCACACATGTCAAAACTAGTAACACATATACTGAAAAATTTATAAGCGAGGATAGTATTTCTAACATGACATAAATAAAATATATGCCATAAATAAAATAGGCCAGTCCACTTAATGGGAAAGGTTTGAACAAAACAATGTATGCCACACGTGAGGGATGTAGAAAAATATCCGTGCGCAAATGCAATTCACATGGTCGTTTTTCCTTTCAACATAGATTACGTCAGACAACAGCGGTACAGCGACAAGACATTCAGATTGATTCGTTATAAAACGTTCATGTCATTTATAAATTTCCAGCAAAGTTCAGTTCTCATAAATGCACTAAACGACATTATTCACGTAAAGATAAGAACAGTACCCCCTGAGTAATGCTTCTTCTGATCCCTCCCGTTTGTTCCCGTCGCCAAGTAAATATGAAGGGGATATACCGTTTTGCACGTTTGTTTGCGTGTTCGTTTGTTGTTACCCACTCCATACTTCGTCACTCCTTCAATATCCATGACATTATTTCACTTACACTTATGAACATTGGTATTTGTTGTTGTTGTTGTTGTGGGGTTTACCGCCATTTTTCAGCATACGATAGGCTATGTATGGCGGCCGGGAAAACCCTGGGAAGAACCACCGACCCACGAGAAGCTACTGGCAAGCTTTCTCACATATCCACATTGGCCGAATCCGAGACTCCAACCCACGCAGACAGAGGTGAGATGGCAGCGATCCGTAACGGAGAGCGCTTTAGACTACTCGGCCACTCGGGGCCCCTAACATTGGTATTTTATTATATGTCAGGAAGACCAAAATTAAGACAGTTGCATTCTTAAAAGACCTTTGTATTTTCAGTAATTTGTTCGTTACACCCCAATTTCTTGGACCCTATTTCACCTACATTCATCAAAAGTTGTATGTTCTTGCATCGCGATAACTCAGCCACAAAAAGGTAAATTTGACAAGTTTCACAGTCGAGTGACTTTTCTATTTCCAGCAATTCGCCGACATCCTCAATATCGTGAATGTTATTTCACGTACACTTAATGAACATTGTTACCTGAATACTTCCAATCACACGATAATTAGTTTACGTGTCCCAAATTTTACGCTTGAATGACATTTGCAATTTAACCTTTTGGTTATTGTTATTGTGGGGTTTAACGCCATTTTTCAGCACACGATAGGCTATACATGGCGGCCAGTATTAATGGTGGAGGAATAACCCAGGAAAACCCCGGAAAGAACCACCGACCCACGAGAGGCTACTGGCAAGCTTTCTCACATACCTACATTGGCTGAATCCTAGACTCGAACCGCCGCAGACAGAGGTGAGATGGCAGTGATCCGTAACGAAGAGCGCTTTAGACCACTCGGCCACTCGGGGCCCCTTAACCTTTTGGTATTCATTCGCAATATATCAGACCCTAATTTACCAACATTTATGAAGCTAGTAAAAGAAATTAACCAAACCTTTAAAAAATACTAGGTCAGTGTTACCTAACTTTCACACTTGAGAGACTTTTGACTTTTCAGCAATCAGTTCATTATACACTCAATATATTAGACCCTTCTTCACCCACACTTACTAGGTCAATGTAGTATATAACCTGCTAGAGTAACTTTATTTTTAGCTGTATGTTTGTTACACCCTCAGTAACCTAGGGTCTGTTTTGCATACTGTTACGAAAACTGTAATGTGGATGCAGATCAGTGTGAGTACTCCTACCATATCAAAACAATGTCACTGTGACATATTTGTCACGCTTGAATAACTTTTGTGTTTTCAGCGATTTATTTCTTACCCCTTCTCATGAAACTTGGCATGCGGAAGGATCTGCGATAGGGTATCGTAAATTAGATCATTAACCAAATTTTCGCACTTGAGAGACTTCCGTTTGTTCAGCTATCTGTTGGTTATACCTTAGATATATTGAACCCAATTTCGCATGCACTCATGAAAATAGACTCCATTCACAAAAAAGGCGTTTCGGACGAGTTGCCGTTCCTGATAGTGATTGCTATGATTCCAAATTATGCTACCATTGCCAGGTGAATGTTTTTTTTTGTTGAGTTGGAAGTGGAGATAGGTGTTGGAAAGTCTGAATAATATAATGACATCATGTTCATGTATTTATAGTTTCGATAAACAAATATGTGCAAATTATAAATAAAATCGTACAAATAAAATGACTTAATTTAACACAACGACATCAAGGCAAGTGTTGTTCAAATACTTGTATTTCTCTCTGATATAAGCTGTAATAATGATGACTAATGACACAGCTGGAAATAAGTTAGAAAATGATAAATTAATTTTTTTTTTAAGTTTTAGGAATGTTTATATTCAGAAAACATTAATGGTAGATTTGAAACGCGCAACAGAATGGATCAGTTGTAATCTCTGAGAACGGTAATGGTTGCTAATTAAGCATAACTAATTAAGCATAACTTAAATAAGTCTAAATGATATTATAAACAATATTACAGATTTAATTAAAAGATTAAATGCAACTGTTAGCTGCGAAAATATTGACAATCATGTCTTCAATTCTATGAAAGTTATTGATAATGCTGAATCTCAATTATTCTTTAAACCTCAACTAAAATGACCGCCACATTCTTTCTTGAATAAAAAGAAATAAAAAAATTAAAAAAAATAAAAAATTAAATAAAAATAAAACAAAAAAAAAATTCTGATCTACATTGACTGCTCATCGAACTAATTATTCAGATGAAAACGACTTTGGTCAGCATGGACCGGTCATCTAAGTATTTAGATTCAAAACTAGACGAAAACGGAAAATACATTTAAGGCTTAAAAAAAAAGTCTCATAGAAAAAGCCGGCATGAGCATGACAGAATTAGAAGAAGAATGCTGTTTGGGGAAAGAATCAGTAATTTACGGTATTTATTAGGGTGAGGACGGCAAAGCAAAGCAATTTTCTTGAGATATTTTGTATAATAATTTCGCATGTTTCTTTAAATCTGTTAATAATCCTAATCCAATTCAATAATAATAGCGGTTTTCTTGCAACACTGAAGATACGGCAAAAACCCATGTATATTGATTGGGAGTTAGTTACATGTTTTAGGACATTTATTCTGACATAAGGGCGGGACTATTCAATCTTGCAATATATTAATTAAAATTTGGAAAAAGGTGCGGTATTTATATTTTATTCAAGGATTATTTCCTACATGGATCTGAAGTTTTCTGCCGCTTATCTGTAAATATTTCGGTTTAAGAAATTAGATAATTTTTATTATTACTGAAGCTTGGTCTAATGTGTATGCCATCCCTTTACATACAAAAGAAAATAAAATAATGTTGAAAATTACAAAACATCTGAAAATTAAGTTTGAATTATAAGACTTTGAAATATTACGTTTATATTGAGCTACTAGCGGGTTTTGGCTTCTTATAAGTTAAGATTGTGCTATTATCCCGTATAACAGATGGATGTTGTTGTTGTTGTTATAGGGCTCAACGCCATTTTTCAGCACAAGACAGGATATACATGGCCGCCTGTATAAATGGTGGACGAAGAACCCGGGAAAACTCCAGAAAAACCACTGACCCACGAGAAGCTGCTGGCAAGCTTTCTCACGTACCCACACTGGCTGAGCCCGAGACTCGAACCCTATAATAGATGTTCAAACGCCCCTTAATGATCATTGGTATCCATGATGTAATGCATGTAGAAAATTATCAAACGCCCCTTAATGAGCATTGTGATCCATGATGTAATCCATGTAGAAAATTATCAAACACCCTTTAATGAGTATTGGTATCGATGATGTAATCCATGTAGAAAAGTATCAAACGCCCCTAATGAGCATTGTGATCCATGATGTAATAATCCATGTAGGAAACAGTAAAATGTCCTCATGAGTGCTGTAGTCAATGACATTATCAATTTAGTAAAGGGTCAAATCCCCCTTATGAGTACTGTAAGTTAGCTTGAAAGTTTATTATTATTATTATAATTATTATTATTATTATTATTATTATTTCCTAATGTACTTTGGTGGATGCCGTGAAATTAAAACAAATTCGAAGGTTGAATTTTTTTTGTTCTTAAAGTACCATAAAAGAAGATCGCTTTGATTCATTACACTTACACCAGAGAGATAGACGTATATAACAGGAAGACAGATATATACCTGTTTGATAAATGCATATACAACTGTTAATGCATGCATTACATAAACAAATCATCATCAGCAGCAGCATCAAGCCTTAAAATACTGAACGTGACACCTTTAATTATATAATGGACTTATTAAGCAACAGCAAATAAAGTGTGAGCTTTAAAATTTTTCGTGCGCTCAGATGAGTTATCAAACTGTACGTGAATCTAGTCAGTGGAAACACTGGAAGCAGACGATCAGAAGATGAGACACGGGTGTATGGATGATTTTTGTTGTCAATATTCTTGGTGATGTTATGGAGCAATGAAGGGAGAATAGCATGGTTTGTAAGAGTATTTGCATTTAAATTTTCTTAACAATCTGCTAATTTTCTTAACAATCTTAACAATCTTAACATCGTTTACGCAACTTGTGGCTTGTTTAACCAGCTTATCGACCTCAGAAAAGATAGTTTTAATAATATAAATACTTATTCAAATGTATAAATTATCCCCATTGGAGAAAACGTTATCTTTCCATCAATTAGTTTTTCAATATTAAAGTATGGGCCTCCAGTTTTGGAATTTTTGTTAAAGATAATTGAAGAGAAGGCGCTTATTTGCAATTTTTGGAAAAATATTAATTTGTTCAAAGCAAGAGAGTACTGTGCTTTATCAAGTAATGACTCAATATGTTGAATATTTATCACAGAAAATATGTCAAAGTAGTCGCAGTTCATTTCTGAGTAACATGGATTTTGTTAAGTAATGGGCTTAACTCTTAAAAAATCTATCGTTTTTTCTTGGCTTTTATGAATCTGGGTGGGAACTGAGGATCCAAAGATTTGTTCTATTTTAAAAAAACTTAATTGCTGATGACGTAGTGGATCATTGGAATCCAGGATTATCCAAAACCAGCTATAGCTACACTAAGTTTTAAAAATGTGCAATTTTCGCTTCCAGTCTGTTTGCACAGTATTCAAGTTCTTAAGTTTAAAACAGTTAATATGAGATTAAGGTAGCAGCTCATCATTTAAAATTGACATGGGTAGATGAACAATGCTCTAAAATTTTGTACTTTCTTGTCCTTTGTATATAAGTTTGTGTTGATACATTAAAAACAGATATTGGAATAGACCGTGTACATGTTCCTTCATCTTTTAAAATCCTTCAAATATGAATATTATTAAGAAACTCTGTATCTTCATTTATGAACACTTTTATATTTTACCCTTCCTCTGTAAAGTATATAATACCATTTATCGCAACATGATAAGAGTCAAATTACATTATTTTAATAACGTATGACTATTGCCAGATAATACAACCATAACTGAAAGAAAAATATAAGAAAAAGATAGTCATTAGTTCCGCTAGGATCAATTACAAAACAAAACTTTGTTTCCACTTAGGGCATATTGTTTGCAACAACCAACTGAATAAAAAACAATCATACAGACAGAGTGCACCAAATTTATTATCGATTGTATGAACTGTGAAAAGAATAGAACAGAAGAAAAAAAAACATTGTTAAGCTTAAATTATTCACGTCATAAAGTTGGAAATTAGCAAACCAAATCACACAATTCTTGATCTTGGAGACAATAATCTAAATGAGAAAGGTATTACATAGTTCGGCTTACTGTACTGGTATGCTAAGCAAGGTAAAGGAAAAAATGAAAGTGAATGATATGGAATTAAGACCATATGCATAGAAAAACAAATGGAAATAGTAATAAAGGGAGAGAAGCCATGAAATGAAAGAAAAAAACCTAATGAATCTTTAATCGAAAACAAACTGTTTACGACAAATTGGTTTCATTAAATTTAAGATGTAAAATTTGATATTTACCGGAGGTTTGTATCTTTATACTCTTGTAAGAGAAAGTACTTCTTTGAGTAGCGCTAATACAAAAGAGGTATTTTCTCTACGTTATAACACTAACTGCATATCAACGGATGTGACTTATTTGATAACCTGTAAAAAATGTAGCGTGCAATATGTTGGACAAACACTTAAAGAAGTTTCTAGGAGAATGAATAATCGTCGCTTTCATATAATTTTTTTTATAGAGATCCTCAGTTTTCCAATAATATTTCAACACACTTTAACACCAATAATCACTCTCTACTCGATCTTTCTTTCATGCCAATAAATATTATGCATGGTGACATGAATAGACTCATAAAAGAAACTTATTGGATTCTTAAGTTAGATACTTGTATCCTAATGGCCTTGATACCAACGCATTATATAAAACTGCATAATTTTGTTCAAAACTGATTAATTGTACATTGTAATGGGGGGGGGGGGAATTTTCCCTGGTGGGTGTCCCGCCAAATTTGGTTTTCGTTATCTAGGGGTTGACAGCCCTCGATGTTATTACCCGGTTCGAGTAAATGTAAATATAAGTGGTGAAACTTATATTTGAAATAGATAGAGATCTGAGCATGTATATAGAACAAACCAACACGAGCCCCCGTAAATGTAAACAAACAATTTAATCAATTACATAAAAAAAAACCACTGTGAAAATTCCTTACATCAGGAATATACTCTGCCTTTAGAAATTTAAACTTTCACCGAAATACAAAGAAAACGCAAATAGATTTAAATAAAATAGCCGATCTGTTGTCTGATAGATTTAGTTCATCATAGGATCGAGTGAACAATCGAAGTCAACGTCTTGTACGATTGCATAACCTGTTCGTCCTCAGTTGTTCTGCTGCCACTGTAGCTGTTCAGACGCTTGGATCTCAGGATGATACTTTCCACCATCCGTCTCAGGATACTCTCAGAATACGTTTCAGAAATTAATACGTCGCAGGATTGCGTCACAGGATCATACGTTTCACTGCACTTCTCTCTATACTTCTCAGCATACGTCTCAGAATAACATCACACCATACGTCCCAGAATAATGCGTCTCAGGATAATACGTCTCAGGATTATACGTCTCAGGATAATACGTCTCAGGAGTTATTTTCCCTCTTTTAAATAAATATAAATAGAGACAACCTCAATTTCCCGTTATTTATGAGACAGTTAATTCTTCATTATTCTCCCTCGTTATCATGTTTCACTATCAGTGCTAAACAGACGATAAGGCTATCAATCGACTCCACAAGTTCTATAATGACCCTAGTTAGTCAAATGGCTAATTCGTTACGCCTTGACCTTACACATTAACACATACGCGAGGCCTGGGGTTCTGAGCCAGCCTCAATTTACACAGCGAATAAATAGGATACATCACATCAATCAATTACTAGATCATTTCAGTCAATACACACTTATTCTTAATCATACGTGAAATCTTCTAAATTCGGTGAATTCACACGGATTCTCGTAATCCTATTAACTAATGTAATGCATTAAATTCTTAGAACATAATTCTTATGCAAACAAGACGACAAATTCAAACAATTCGTCAAACTTATCTAAAGAAGATTAATGTACGACTTCCTATGCATAAACTCAACACAGTTATACTTCATAAAGCAAATTATTACACGAATGTAAAAAAAAGATTCATGCAACTACAAGTAAATAACCTCAGCAAAGCATTATATATGGCATCAACAAATTACATGGAATTGTCACACTACCTTTGCTTTCAACGTTCCTCAGTAGTATATGGGGTCGCTTTACGTACAATGGGAATTAGCATTAAAAAACACCTTGGGTCACTTTACGTACAATGGAAATTTAACATGGAGAAAAATCGTGGGTCACTTTACGTACAAGGGGAATTAACATGGCGAAAAATCGTGGGTCACTTTACGTACAAGGGGAATTAACATGGCAAAAAATCGTGGGTCACTTTACGTACAAGGGGAATTAACATGGGAATAAATCGTGGGTCACTTTACGTACAAGGGGAATTTAACATGGGATTTTTTTTTTTTAAAAAAAAGTTTTTTTTAAAATTTAAATTTAAATTTAAATTTTAAAAAGGGGTAGGCAATTCAAAGACTATCTCTTTTCGAGAAATATGGCTGGCCCTGAAAAGGGCCTTTGGGTTTTCTTCTTCTTCTTCTAATTTCTTCTTTTCCTCCACCAACTTCTTATTTTAGCTCCAACACTCTTTCTCTTCTTTTTTTTCTCCTTCTCTTCTTTCTTCTCTTCCTCCTCTTCTTCTTCTTTCTTCCTCTTCTCATTTTCCTCTTCTTTTTCAATTTTTTCGTTCCATGTTCTTATTCTTATCTTTTCCTCTTCATCCTCCTTCTCCTCCTTGATCTCTTTCATGACACCACTAATCTTGTCCTTTGCTTTCCTTAAATTGTTAATTTCCATCTTTACACGATGGGGACTATAGGAATAATGGTCTTCAACGAGTCTTATTAGCATCTGTTCCATTATTCCTAAGTTGTCTAAAACGTCTTGCAAGGTTTGTAATTTGTCCATTTGGTTTGACGCCATCTTCTTCTTTGTATTCTTTGCAGAATGGTTTGAACAACGAATACTGTGGGTTCTTATACGAAAAGCGCGAACGTGAAGGAAAACATCCCCCTAAAACATAGAATGGATCTTACCTAGATGATGACCAACATCGCGCGTACGTGAAGGAAAACATCCCCCTACTTTCTCATTTTATATAATATAACCCTAACTATACTCTCCACATTTGCTAAGAAACCCATAATCTACTATTCACACAAACTTACCTGAGCTCTTACAAACACATACACTTCCACTATTAATAAAGAGTTAGTGTTTATATTCACACTACTCTACCTACACATTGGCAAATTGATGGTTATTTCTTTTCTTGAGTATTGGGTAGCCCTGAAAAGGGCTGTTTTTTTTAAACTTCAGAGACCCCTGGTTAATGGTGGCACCTTCCGGGTCTGGCACCACAGACACAACGTCTACTCCAATCATTAGTCCAATTCACATGACTTGTTTGAAGAGCAGACGGTGGGTGAGTGGCTTCACTATCCCACTCCTCCGTTTGCGGAATAGTGAACACTTCTTCTTCCCTCTGTCTTCTTTGTCTTTGTTGTGATTGTGGTTCAGCTCTCTTTCTTTCATTCTCTTCTTTCATTTTTCTCTCCTTCTCCTCCTGTTCTATTCTCACTTCTTCCACAAGGGCCTCCGCAGTCAGCTCGTTCAGTAGGTATCTGGCATACTCCAGATGCATCTGAAGTTCCATCAATTTAGTCAGTCTTCTGCTCATTTTTACTGTTGATCAATCAACATGGGTAGCTGGACTGCCGAACGAGTTTCAATTTATACTGAAAGCGCGGACGTGATGGAAAACATCCCCTAATAACATAAAATTGATCTTACCTAGATCATGAACAAAAAATAAAACAACGCGCGGACCTAAAAGAAACACTCACTCACTTTTTTATGCTACCCATCACTATTGTAAAATTTTTTTATAAATCACTTCAATGGACTATCCACATACGCAAAGCAATCCAATCTAACCCAAAATATATACCTCTAACAGCCAAAAAAACTAACATCATTTTAATCTACTATCCACACCAACCTATTTTATCACTTACAAACACAAACACACAAACTCATACCCTCACATTCTTTAAGAAAGAGTTAGTGTTTATTTTCACACTACTCTACCTACACACATTGGCAAATTAATAGTTATTTCTTTTCTAGAGTATTGGGTAGCCCTGAAAAGGGCTGTTTTTTGTTTTGCTATGGCATTCTTTTTTAGTTTCTAAGAATGCGATGTCCTCTGAGGATAGACTTTCTGGCGATAGGTCTGCTTCTTCGGAAAGAGAAGAAGAATTCTTTGGTGTCGATACGACAATCGACAAAGCCTCTGTCAGCTTCAGGTTGCTGCTGTTGCTGTTGTTGCTGTTGCTGCTGTTGCTGCTGTCTCTGAAGTCTGTACTTCTCTGTCCATTCTTCTTTCTCCTTGTTCATTTCTTCTCTGAAGAGCTCTTCTATCAGGTCTTCAGTGATTTTTAACATTCTCACATTCTCTATTTCTTCTGGCTTCGGTATCAGACTGTGTCTGACCCTATGCAAATTCACGTAGGCTTCGTTGAGCTTAGCTAGTTTGGAGCACATCTTCTTAGGAGGATGAGTCGACAATGGATGGCTAGACTGGGAACAACCCGGTTCTTAAAGTGAAAGCGCGGACGTGAAGGAAAACATCCCCACACGGTTTTCGAGCCGCAACGTTCATGAGAGGGATAGTAAGAAATGAAAGAGCATCAATCCAACATTCTTATAGCTAAACAAACCACAAAGTCATTTTTTTCAAAACACAACATTTTTTATTCAAAAATCACTTAACACTAAACAACAACAACTCTAACATTTTTTAACATTAATCCAACACTATAACATCTAACAATTTTTTTCAAATCACAAACATTTTTTTCTTTAAATACAATCTACTTTAAACAGGGCTGACAACGTTGTGAATGAAATTGTGATTTCCACTGTTGGAAATCATTAGGCCATTGATGGACACTACGTTTCCTAGCTTGAGACAAAAGATAAGCATAATGGTCACAAAACCATCGATCTACTTTCACATCGTTTCTAGCAGAAGAACGAGGATCGAAATGAGTCACTAAATGTTCTAAGGAATAACCCAGGCTGCGATGATGCAGAAAATACACACAGTACTGTCCACACACCAAGGAATCTGTGCCTTGTAATTTCACGTTATTGAATCGGGTGGTTTGAGCATTTCTTCTCATAAAGTCAATGATATCGTCTTCCAAAGGGGGCAATCCGTACGAATCGAAATATTCCACACATCCTTCTTGAGGAAAGTAGACGGCTACCCAGTGGGTTCCTGGGAGATGACTTTCGTCCGTGTTGATCACGTAAGCTTGATGGTCTTTAGGTTTGCGATGAGGGAGTTCATCTTTAGCACAGACGACGGGATTCCAAGAAGCCGTATACGAACTGTGGTTCAAAAGGTAATAAAGTTCCCAGGTATCCATTGATTTGTGTTTTTTTTCTTCTTCACAGGTAATAATAAGTCGTCAATTCGATCCTGACTTTTTGCTTGAAAATGTCTGACGAATAAACGGTTATTCGTTCTGTTTCCTCACTCTGATTCAGGAGAGCTTCGATACGATGGATCTCTTGAGTGGTTAATGGTGGACAAGAATGTTCACGCAAGTCTTTATACCACTGGTGCAACACGTCTTTGTTCGAGATGAGACTCCAAGCTTCGTCCAGATACTCGTCCAATTTTTCTTCTTGACTCAACATCAGGCATTTATCGTGTTGAATTTGACTGGGATGATCGTTTTGACATCCATAGCAATTTTTCTTGATCAATTCCGTCATTTTGTCGACCAAGTGTTTGGCAAAACAGGAGACTAAATGGGCTTCTTGTTCTGGCCATCTCGACTTCATCAAAACTTCTTCGTCTTTGTCTTGAGATTCTTCTCCTTCCACGGTCTCCTCACATTTCATCTCCAAAGTTTCTTCACTAGGTAAAGAGGGATAACAGTCTTCCATGGCTTTCTAATAATCTAGAATGACTTCTCTCAAACTGTTGATTTCTATGGTATTATCGAATTCTGCATACAGGATGACGTTCACTGTCTGTTTCAGTTCTGCTGCAAACTGAAGTTCCACACGAATCTGGCCAGATTTTATAGGGTGGAAATGTCCTTCGTCGCTGCCTTGGTCTGGAGTGAAATCGAAAGCCCACAAAGCATAGCCTCCTGCATAATCTTCGTACTCAATACCGTGACTGGTGTTGGTTCCTAACTGGCCGGTGGCTTCGTACAGGGACAAGTACGATCTCAAGTAATTGTTGTTGACAAAGTCAGGTTCGAAAGGTCGGGTACACAAGGTCTTGCCATCCCTACTGACTTCGATTTTCTTCACTAAAAAGTGTTGAAAGTTGAAAGGATTTTCTTTGATGGCTCCGTTGAAGGCTGAATTCGAGACCATACCAAGGATTAAACGCTTGGGTAGCTGTCCTTGAAACAGATGATCTTCGGTTATGGATTGCAGTCCAGCAGAAATGGTGAAGGTTTTCACTTCCACACGTCGGATCGGATACTTGGCGGTCGTTCTGCTCAACGTTTGACTGATGTCGTTACCTACTTTGGGTAACACTTCCACGCGTCGTACGTAGAGTTTGGCCTCCTGGATTATGCTTTTAGGAGCCTTAGCAGGATCAGCAGCCTGCAAATGGAAAGCGGCACTGCTGCGATTCAGTCTCAAGCGGACATTCACCCCGTTCAGCAAATATTTCTCTTGCAACCACATGTCCAAATGCAAACGATCCATCAGTTCTAAACTTTTCTTGTTTAAGATTTTTTCTTCTCTTGCCTCAAAGCCGGAATTGCTTCCATCTATTGTGTCGAACTTGCCCGCTACGTCAGGTACCCACAGCACACAGGCATTGAGATGACTATCCTTGGCATCTGTTCCGTACGTCAAGAGATTTTCCAAGTAGGCACGGTAAGGGTATGTATCCATGCTGCTGCTGACTAGTTTGTTATTCAAGTACAAATCCACTGAGCTGAACAAGGAATGCATGAAATTGTTGACGGGAGCTATTTCGTCAGCGTCATCTACTCCACCATTATCTTTTTCTAGAACTTGGACTTTCAAGTACAAGTAACTGCTATTCAGATCGATGTAATCTTCGGGCTGTCCTTTGATTTCGAACTCGATGGGAGCGGAATCGGTCAGTGAGGAGACGGGATGAAATTCCACCCATTGAGATTCTTGCATCGTCATCATGGTGGGGGGCATGGCAAACAGATCCAGTTCCGTCTTGGAACAAGCGCAAGACTCTCGGTGCATCATTTTTTCTCTGTGTCTCAATAATCGAAAACGTCTAAGTCTCGAACGGTTCTTCTTTTCTTGGCCTTTCTCGCTTGAAGTCTGGTGAAAGGGTGTTTTCTTCTTCGTCGTCTCTTTCTGCCTTGTCCTTGCTGAATGCCAGACTCGGTAGCGTGCAGGGCATTTATAGGTGTCTCTCGTCGGCCCAAAATGTCTTTTCCCGTTTGCAGCAAGACATTTTTGCCAGCCCTCATGAAGGCTTCTTTAGGGTTTTGTTTGTCGATGATGACATTTTGGAGAAATTCTTTGCCTTGCGTCAGTGCCGCATCTTTCAAGGCGTGCAATCCGCGTGTCACCATCGGTTTCAACACTGGGGCCACAGAACGAAAGGCCGATTTCAGCATATCTCCTAAACCGTGTCCTCGTTGTCGAGCCACCCCTTGGTACACTGGATACATGACTTACTTACGAGTCGTGAGAGAACCGTTTTCGAAAATGGAGTTTCACCGTGACTTTTCCTTTGGTGAATGGAATATTTTGTCCCAGATCTCCTTTTATAGCAATGTTGACCGTGTCCAAATACGACTTACTGACAGGCAAATAGTGAGGATGGACAAATTCGCGGTGGACGTGGTAAGTGTTTCCACCCTCCTCGTCAGTGTTCGTGGCAGAATCCACTTTGAAAGGAATGACACGCAGTAACGGTACGGAGGTGTGTCCCACCACGTTGTATTCCACCACATCGGAATACACATAGATCAAATTCAGTCCTTGGTTCAGTTCTACCGGGAAACGAAAATACCTCGCAAAAGAGTCGTTGTCATGAATGACTGCTAATTCGGGGCTTTTTTTTTGTTCTCCTGTCTTCCTCAGCTCCGTGTCACCGCCCAACATGTCAAACAATTCGGGACAAAATTCAATGGAGACGATTTTACTTCGCTCAAATTTCATCAAGAAGCGACGAGCTACTTTGTGGTACTCCATGGTGACACTTTTGTTCTTGAAATTGTCCTTCTTAAAAACTTCCCCAAACACACCATTAAACTTGGAGGCTATGGCGCTGACCAAATGTTGACCGCTGAAATAATAGCCTGCGGGAATGATCAAGTTGTAGGTCCACGTTTGAGTTTTGTCATCATAGGTTTTATTGGTATATGTGCCAATCTTATCCAACTCCTCTTGCAATGGTTTGTCATGAACTTCTACCTTTAAATAATTTTGATTGGGAATGACATTGTGGACTTGGGTTGGGTGAATCATTTCCACTAAAGCCACTTCCCAATGGGCTTCGTGATCTAAGGGGATGGCTTGAGGTAATTTGGCCGTGTAACAGCACAACTTGTTGTTGGGAAACACCTCCATGGAACTGTCACTGGGTAAGGTTAAGTAAAATTGATTTTGGTGACTCATAATTCCAGAGTTCTGTGGCTGTCCGAGGGAATATTAGTGGATGTCAGAGGTGTGTCTCCGCCCAAAATGGGGTTCTGGTTGTGGTTGTTGTTGGAGTGGTGACTGGCACTGGCACTGGACACAACGTTCCCGTTCGAGGAGAATTTCAGGGAGGGATTGGGAAGCAGGTAACCGATGCAACTGCTCAATAAAATGGTCCACAATTGTTTGTCTCCTTGTTGCAAACTCAAATTGGCGATGGCTGCCCCGATGACACAATACACCACGAAGATTTGGCAGAAAAAGACGATTTGCGTTTTAGGCACACGTTCTCCACACCACACCCACAAGGGTTGTTTTTGTAAATCTTGCACAGAAGAACTAGGGGAAGAAGGACTGGTCGACGTAGCTGCGTCTGATGTGTGAAAGGGCATGATGGTCACTTCTTCTTTTTATAGTCGATGACTTGCGAAGCGTCGATCCAAGAATCGAAACTGGGTGGATATCCTTTCCAACGTACTTTGACTTCTTTGACACGTCGTTTGCCCACTTTACGGGTTCTGCGTTCGAGAATGCTTTCGATGTCGTACACGTCGTCTTCTTTTTTGGTCACACGTTGTAACTCGGGCAAATAAAACGTTCCTTTGAGTACTTCTCCGTTCATGTCTTCCAATTTATAGACGGCAGGATGACGGCCATGCACTCGTCCAGTGACGCGAAACAGTTCGGTCGTCCAGTTAGGTAAGTAACCTTTGTCGAAAGTGCGTTTGGTTTTGCCAATGCGCACCCAATCTCCTACGGTCAACTCTCCACTTTTCTCGGGGACAGCCCTCGTCGGGGACGTACCGAACAGACGCTCAAACACCAGCACTTCGTTGTTGGGAGTCACGTCTTGCGGGGCACGTCCGATGCTTCGATGGTAAGATTGGTTGTACGCTTGCACCAGGTGCGGTAAGATGTCGATGTACTTCAGAGTGTGGTGATGCGTAAAATATTTCCACATGCGTTCTTTCAAAGTACGTTGAAAACGTTCCACGATGCTGGCTTTGGTTTCGGGATTCTCGGTGGTAAAAAAATGAATGTCACGTTTCTTTAATTCTTTTTGGAAAGCTTGGTTCAGAAATTCGGTGCCTTTGTCCGTTTGCCATCGAAGAGGGCGACGACCGCTTTGTTTCAACACCCGTTGCAGGGCTCGCACTAACTCGCTGCTCGATTTGGAAGTCAAAGGCACGACCCAGGCAAATTTGGAAAAGACGTCGATGACACAAAACAAATATTTGTAACCACGATTGTAGCTGGCCAAATGAGAGACATCGGCTAAATCGGCTTGCCATTGATGATCGATGCCTTCCACTCGGGTGCGACTTCTGGCAAACTTGCGTCGAATGGGTTTGTGTAAAGTGTAGGTAGCTTGTTCTTGTAACCATCGTTGCACTTGAGGTAAACGGAGACTTTTCAGTTGCGTTTTGGCAGCACGATACAATTTTTGAACTCCTGCGTAACCTGCAGGATGCGATGGATCGTAGTAAATGCTAGCTAAGACTTTTTCCATTTTTTGTGTTGGTGTGTTAATAAGGCACCCACTCTTGGAAGAGGCTACTCTTTTTCTCTTGGGGTATTTTCTTGGATTGCAAGGCTTTGCGTGTGCGACCGGCAATAGGTGTCGAAGAGGAGGATGTCTGAGCAGGGGATATCGGTTCTTGTTTCACTTCTGTCTTCACTTTCTTTTTTTCTTGTGAGGAAGAAGGGGTGGCCATCATCTTTTTAATCCATCCAATTCTGGAGGTAGGTGGTGTTGTTAACTTGTGTACTTTTTCTGGTGGAGTTTGAAACCCTTCTTCTTCTTCTTCTTTTCCTTTTTCTGTCTTGACCACTGGTACCGGTACTGGTACTGGTGATGGTGCTGGACTTTTCATCAAGGTCTTAAAATCTTTCAAAGTGGGTAGAGCTGTTTCGTCTAAAGCTTTCTGGTGAAAGAGTTGCAGTCGTTGCAAGAGTTGACCGTACTTTTGCGATTTTTCTGTTTCGGACAAATCTTGGCGATCCATCAAGGACTGCAATTCGTGTTGTAACTGGGACATCTCGCTCAAATTGGGATTGGGAGGTAAATGCGGGGTGCGTTGTTCTTGCCACCGATGGTATTCCATCCATCGTTTGTAAGGCACTAAAGCTAGTTTTCGTCCTTCCATGGGGTTGTCAGGGGTCGATTCTGAGATCTTGGGACTTTCGAAGGCCTTTTTATCTTGCTCCCATCAGTCCTCCCAACATGGTTCCCAAGACTCCTTTCAGTATGGGGCCTAACAAGAGAGGCAAAATGCCTCCACGTTGAACCAACATCTTCTTTTTTTGACGAATGGGAATTTTCTTTTGAACCATTTGGCGAAGAACGTGACGATGTTTGCCTAAGCATTGTTTCTGGTGTTTGGACAAAGGGATCGTGCCTTTCAAAACGTTCAAACAACATTCGCAGACGGTATCGATGACCTCTTTGGAGGCCGTTTGAATGAGTTTTTTTCGTAGGGGTGGAGAAGCTTTGGACAGGACAGATAACAGGTCCCCATGTTTGGCTAAACGTGGTGGCAGTCCTTTCCTTTTTTTTCCTTGGGGTTTTCTGGAGGGTGACATTTTTGCTTGTGGGTTCCGGGACATTCACCGAACAGACACTAACGTCGATGACTTAACGCACACCCTTTTATCTTTTTTTTCTGGGACTATCGCTTTGTCATAAAGGTGACAATGTTTTTCCGAAAATCGCCAAGGAATCCTCCCCTTTGTTGACGCCTCTTTTTCTTGGAACGACTGTGTCTTTTTTTAGGGTAACGTCGATGCTTGGCTAAGCGCTTTGTCGGATGACGCGTCTGCCTTTGTCTCTTTCTTTTGTGGCTTCTTGGAGGTGACATCTTTTACAAGTTCACTGATACCCCCGACTTGGTCACAGGTCTTTTTATACTGGAACTCGTCGCCACTGATTGTCTTTACGTTTTATCAGTTTGAGGACAGGCATGACACGTCGTGCAGGGGTACGTAACGGACTAAATCGAGCCAGTTCTTGCTTGGACAAATCCAGTAAACTTTGTAACATGCCCGATCTTTCTTGAACTTTGATTTTGGGAGAAGGTACTTTGTGAGCAGCAGCCACTGCCGCTAAATGGGAAGGTCCTGCCACTGGGGAAGTTCTTTTGGGGGTCATCAACGGAGAAGTTCTTGGTGTGATCAACGTCTCCAAGTACTCTTCAGTTCCTGGTGACATCAACGGAGAAGTGGACAAACGTGAGGCTGCCGGAGACGTTGTGGCAGGTCGTGGCTTGCGAGTGTAAGGTTGCGTCCTGGCCGCAGTGCCTCTCTTGCGACTAGTTTTCTTCTGTGGACTTTTCTTTTTTTGAGGACTTTTTCTCTGTTTCTTTTTCTTGGGGCTTCTTTTCTTTTTCCGGGGTGATGGTGGTGGTGTCTGGTAAGAGGAGGGTCCCGCCACTGGAGAAGTTCTTCTTGGGGACTTGGTCTTTTTCTTTTTCTTCTTGGGGCTTCGTTGGACTTTTGTCTTGGGGATAACTTTGGGGGCATTAGGATCCCATCTTAAGAGTGAGCGAATGATGACCCCTCCTAGAGTACCGCTCCCTCCAGGTTTCAAAATGATTTGTTTTTTGGTTTGAGTGTCGATGCGGGGATCGGCCAGTTGGACCAAAGCGACTTTGTTTCGATCGAAAAAGCGTTGGGTTTGATGAGGAATCTGAATGATTCCTTGGAGTAATTGACGTGCCGTCACCGTGAACCATCGTAAGACTTCTTTGAGACTAGCTTCTAAGACACGGGCTCGTGTTTGTGGATCTTTTTCTCGACTGATGCCATACAAGGCACGAATCAATTTGACGGGAAGATGCGACTGAAGGGACGTCATGTTCACACTGTGTGAGACAGACGAAAAAGGGTCTGAGGTTTTTATAGATTTTTTGATGGGGAGTGAAATGAAGTCGAGGACGGAGACGTGTACAGGACAGGCCCTCCGTCTTGGCACCAGTGGTGAAACAAGTGGGTACGAAATCGCAAATCCTCGGGGGTCGTAGGTTTCAAATCGACGAGTAAATAGGCGTGTGGCGTTTGAGTGGCATCGTCGTACGCCTGAGTCAGCCAAGGCGTTCCTAACTGTTTGGCTAAGACTTGCACTTGCGATTTATCTCGAGGGCTTTTAAACAAGACCACGTAATGCGCATTGAGACTGATGGTGCGATGGGCTTTACTTTGTTGAAACAAATTTTGGGTGATATAAATGATACTGGCATTACGGTGATGCCCTTTGCGCGTGAACCACAATTTAATTTCTTCTTCGTCTTCTCCTAACATGTCGTCGAAAATGACCAAATGGGTTTGACGGGAGTCAGAGACGATACCGTCGTCTTCTTTAGGAATGCCTTCCACAAACACGATGGAATCGCCTTGACTTTCTCGCAAAAGGCTGTACGCCGATTGCCACTCTTTGTAACACCACACGATCCGTTGAGGGGGCCGATCGATCAAATGATGTTTATGTTCGATCAAACGTTTGACGAATTCGGTTTTGCCTGAACCGCTAGGTCCAGCAATGAGCATGTTAAAGGGATGGCGAAGATACAAAGCCTCCCAACTGGCACGATCTAAGTGTTCGTCGATGACTTTGACAGTAGAGGAAGAGGGAGCAGAGACAGTAGAGGTAGCCATGGTGTCAGAAATGTCACTTGTGACACAAAAACAAACAAGACAAGAGTTTATATACTTTTTTAGAACACGTTTATTGAATGTTTCAAATATGAACACGAAAGACAAAAATACATACAACCCAAATAGTGATGTACAGGAATATAAAACACAGCAAAGCGATCAAAGTGGAATATAAACAAGTGTCTGTACAACATGTTCTGGTTAACCAAGATGTCCTAGGGACAGTGTGTAATGTTCTTACAGTCTCTACATGAGGTATTGTCACACAAGTGTCCTCTCGGAATGACCTTTCAGGAATGTCCATGACAGTCCTGTCCTGAAGCGAGTGGTTGTTCTCGGTGACGGGTTCTTCTGGCACCGTCACTAACACAGGTTGAAAAGTAACTTTTTTCCTTGAACAACTCTTGTGCATACTGGGCCACTTCTTGGGTCCAAGCCTCAAAACCCCCCTTTTTCCAGTCACGAACATCTGTCCAATGAGGGTGTAAGTCACAAGCTACACACACATCGTCATACACGTCTTGGGTAGCTAAAAGTTGACGAATCTTTTTTTCCTGTTGAGGTCGAGAAGTATCCAGATGAAACCGCAAGGCTTTGAGCAAAAGGAGTTTTTCGTGACCATTTAAGGCCATGGAGGTGGTAAGTACTGATCGTAAAGAGTCCACAAAGAATCGGCTGGTAAACGAAATCCCAGAAAACAAGTCACTAAGACACACACCACTTGTCGTCCCAAATTGAATGGATACAGTTCTTGTAATAATTGATGGTAATGATCCACGGTTTGAATATGGTCATTGAGTTCCTTCCACGGAATCTGTTGGATGACATGTGACATAAACCGTGGCATGGCAGCCTCTTTTTATATTCTCTTTTTTTCGGATGCAATAGACGTACTTTCTAGCCAGAGATCTTCGTTCTCCAGTAGGGAATCTAAATCTTGCATACTGTAACCGAAACGTCAGAGTTCGTTTAGGTGTTTCCTCTTCCTCTAAGTAGATTCCACGTAAAATATGTTGGTAATCCTTTAACTTGTCTTCCTCAATGTATTGCTGTAGGTGAATCTCGAAGTAACCATAATCATGAACATGTCGATCATTAGCGACCTCAAAGTTTTGAACAATGTCTGACCATTGAAAGAATTTCTGACGAATCAGTTCTTTTATACCATTCAAGTACCAGTGGTTAAAGATCTGGTGACGTATCGGATGCAATTGTTCTTTACGTTTCACTTGTATTTTCACCAGCTCTCGGTAAATGCGTTCTCTCAACTCCACAGGCAAAGCACGAATGTTCTCTTGTAAAGTATCCATGAATAGGTCATACTAAATCCTCTTTGGTCTGACACAAGAAATGTACTCTTTGCACAAACATGGTTTCACTTCAGTGTCGAATTTAAATCGTTGAGTCACTAATCTACACATGACAATTCGTTCAGAAGTTTCCTCTTTCACCAAGTTGACATTGTGTGAAAGATGTTGGTAATTCGTTAACTCTTCCTCTGGAATTCGATGCAATACGTTTACAATGTAGTAGATAGAATCGTCAATACCAAACCATTCCTTTTTATAACCAGGAGGTCGTTGATCAATGTCTGTCCAATGGAACACTTTCAATTGAATCAGTCCTTGTATAGCCTTCAGGTACCAGTGGTTCAAACACCGGTGACGTATCGGATGCAATTGTTCTTTACGTTTCACTTGTATTTTGACCAGCTCTCGGTAAATGCGTTCTCTCAACTCCACAGGCAAAGCACAAATGTTCTCTTGTAAAGTATCCATGAACAGATGATTATGGTAAGAAGTTACTTCAATGTCTCGGTCCCACTAAGGGTAAGTAATGACAATTCGGTGACCATCGAGCATGTTCAACGAAGGCCGAATCTTGCGGTTCCCAGTGGTGAAGTGACACACCGCAACTGAAGCACTTGACTTTATCTCCTTCGCCCAAGTAGAAAAATCCGGCTCTGGCTAATTCTTCGGGGGTCGGTCCTCCCAGATACTTTGGCCATTTTCCTTTGAACGATTGAAGACGATTTTCAAAGTCGCAGTATTCCGACAAACGCACAGGAAACGAATATTCGTTTTTCACAGGTTCGTTTCGATGAGGGTTAGGTGACAGGAACAGGAGTTTGCTCAGGGCTGGATGACATCCGTAGGGGGGTAGACGTGAAGGTGAACATTCCCCTTTAAACCCGGTAAAATGTCTAAGAGGACGAGCGGCATCGCTTTCGCATCCCTCAGGTTTGACACGCACAGCATCACTTTCCATGACAGGGGCAGTGAGAACAAAGTTCCCATGATGCTTTACGGCATCGCTCAGGTCACAACGTACAGCATCGGTCCCATCGCAAGGCTCACAATCGCACTCGTCTGCAAACTCCGTTACGCAATTACAATGGTAACCACATGGACAATCGCAGTTTCCTTCCGGACATTTTCCGTCGCAATGCATGGGTCTTATCCATCCAGTATTAGTCACACTAGAGGAAGATACAACTTTTTTACAATCCCCAAACTGAAACGATGTCTTTTTCAAAGTATTCATCTTGTTCGCTCGGTCTTGGTAGTCACAATGAACTATCGATCTTGACCATAGCCCCTTTTTTATACTAGTCTCAATGCAGTCTCCAACTTGTACATCTTTCCTTTTTTACGTTTTTTATGTCCTGTTCTGGAAGGTACCGTCTCTAAGGTACCGTCAACATTGTACCGTAGTGCGATGGGTGGAAAGGCCATAGAAAGGTAAGGGCAGTTCAGAGACCATCGAGTATGCTCCAGAATAGCTGAATCTTTATAGATACATAGATCCATTCGTAACTTCAGTCCGCAAGCGAAACACTGTACCTCGTATCCCAATCCTGACTCAGGTCCCAAGTAGACAAATCCTGTTCTAGCTAAAACATGCGAAGAAGGTAATCCTTCCCTATCCGTAGGCCATTTCTGAAACGTGTCCAATCGACGGGCACAATCACAATAGTCAGGTAAGAAGACTGGAAAATGGTAGGGTTTGAACTTGGAGTTCTCATCGGGTTTCTCACTCGATTCTTGCTGTGGCGAAGTCATCTTTCTGGTGGGTGACTATCCTATTACAACCAATGTTTTATACCAACGTGTCCATACGGTAAGGTGAAATGATTGGGAAGTCGAACTCGCTTCTGGTACACGATTTGATAAACTTTTTCCAAAGGTCGACTGACGATGTGGTGAGTGGGTAAACGTACAATCTTGTTCGGTTGGTAAGTGGTCACTTTAAAGTTTCCATCCTCTCCCGATTGCAAGGCTTCTTTCAATACCCCAAAGTTGACCACACGACTGGTACGATAATTCAGAGTCAGTCCTTTCACTTTGCACGTCGTGTGCACTTCTCCTTGTTTGTCCCGGTATTCGTAGCCGTAATTTTTGGGACCGCCACTGACAAAACTTAGAATCTTGTCGTCGGGATGCTCGTCTGTCCAGGCTCCTAAACGGTCTCCTTCGATGTTAGGGTGATGTTGAATCGGGTGATGGATGTAAATGCAACTGTCCGTGTCAAAGTACAGGACGCGTTCTTCTAACAGTTCTAAAGCTTCGTACAATTTTAAGCGAGCATGAGCTGTCACGTAAGCCGCAATGATGACATTTCCAAAAGGGTCGTCTTGTACAAAGTCCAGATCTTCTTCGTAATTGACCAAGATTAAATTCTCTCGAACGACGTCCACGTGTTTCATGTATTTGGTTTTGTCGTGAATCATCTGGAAGTAGCGGGAAGGTTCTGTCAAATATTCCGTCTTGGGTAAACACGGTCGTTGTGCCATTTTACCCCACAAGCAATTTAACATCACTTTGGCAAACGATCGCCTGCCTTCGTTTTTCTCGATGTGGTCTAAAGTGATGCCTTCTTGTTCGTAGTATTTCTCTTTGAATTGTATTTGGTCTTCGGGAGTGTGACACCAGGAAGGATAGCCGCTGGCTTCTTGCTTCAGTTTCAAAAAGGCATCCACGTAGTCGGCGAAAATGCCTTTCTGCGTGGGGTCACCCTTGCGGTATTGTTGTGTCTTGGGAAAGTGGCAAATTTCGTACACTTCTAACAGTTGGTATCCCATGTCCAGAGCTTTGAACAATTCTACGCTAACCCAGGTTCCCGTCAAGGCCCGTTCTTCCTGGCTGTGATGACAAGGTTGGTCTTGGTTGCACGTTTCGGCACAAGTACGGCACAAGGGAAACATCAGTTTGCCTTGACAATGGTGAGGTAAGACGGGATGGTATAGGTTCGTGGGAGGCAAAACTTTACACTTGATCAAGCCTTCGTATTGTCGAATGTTTTTCAGGTCGATGTGTTCCGTCAGCAATTGCGGGTGCCCTACAGGAAAGCGACAATATTTGCACACGTAGGGATACAGCGAACACACGTCCAAGTATTTGATTTCTTCTCCTTTCTCTTCGTCGGCTTGGTACAGCAAACAGGTGGCATTGGTCCTTCCTCCGTACAAACTATCCCTCGGGTTCAGCGGGTCCATGAACTGGTAACTTTCCACGAGGCGTTTAAACTCGGGATCGGTTTTCATACGGTGATCGTATTCGTGTTCCCACATTTCCACCACTTGGTATCCTTGCTGTTCTAACTTCAAGCGTCGCTGACAAGTGTCCTGGTACAAGTCTTCCATGGTTCGTTGCAAAAACTGATTTTTAGTGTCACGGTCAGGGTAACAGACGGGACATCCGTGAAATAAGCAACCGTTAAACTCGTACACGATCTTGGGGTTTTCTAAGTCCCAGCCATCGACCGAATACGTTCCGATGGTCTTTTCGCCTCCTCCGTTGCGGGCATGCTGAATCCACTTGTCTTCCTTGTCGCACAAGTAATGTAACCAGCGTAGGGCTTTGACCGAGTATTGACGTTTGACAAAGTGGGTCGTTTGAGGACTGATGACAGCCACGGTCTTTTCAGGCATGAATCGTTGTCGATACACTAAGGAACACGCTTTGGCAATGGTGCAAGCTTCTTTCAAAGGATCGACCCCTCCGTGTTCCATGAACAGTTCTCGAAATTTTCCACAGCAACGTCGTAAAATGTCCACGTCGGAACGACAATACTTTAGCATTTCTTCCTGAAAGTCGAAAGGGTCCGAGGCGTGAGCCTGGTACCAAGCGTAGAAAGCTTCTCGTTGTTCGGTACGCATGTTGTCGGGGTCGTAATAGTGAGCCTCTGGTAAATGGGGTAGAACGGCGTGTTGATTGGCTTCCGTATTGAAAAAGTGTGGAAAGTACCCTTTAGCCATTTCTGTCATTCCAAACGTTTTAGGCATTCGACTCAAAGGCATGGCCAAATAGCTCATCGAATCTTTAAACTGCACTTGTCCCACTTGCATGAAAATGATTTTGGCTCCGTTCAAAGTGACTTTAGGACGTTCGGTGCCATGTTCCGTATAGTACCTCAAAAGAAACTGTCCATCGTATCCGGAGAAATTGTGAGCCATCACTGTGGCATGGCGATGACAATCTCGGTAACGTTCGATGTCCTCTTTGCTCCACGTATTGTCGATGGGGTCTAAGACCCATTGGGCAAAATTGGCTAACGTGTTGGGTCCCCGAAAGATTTTTTCACGCCCTCCGGGTATCTTGCTGCAGTGAGGGCAATGACTGAAGATAGGTTCTTGAATGCACTTCTCGCACGCTCGATGAGCCACGCAGAAATTAGGAATGTGAATGCCGGTTTCTTGCATGCATTCGAAATCGAAAAAGATGAAATTGCCTTTCTTCTTGTGACCGTCCTCTTTCTCTGGTGGGGTTTGGTATTTTTGCACGTAACATTGGTGTTCCAAGTCCACGATGTGGTGACAAATGTGACATTTTTTCTTTCCTGAACATACGTGTGCCTTGACACTATTGGTACGTATGCCTTGTCCACACGTAGAGCACAATCTCAGCAGTTGACAAGCGCATTTTTTCTGTGAACCTTGCGTTTTCAGATGTTGTTGGTAACAGGTAGGGCTGACAAACGTGCGCAGACAAGTGGAACAAGGCACTGGTTCCTCGCTCAGACAGGGTGAAGAGGCCAAACATCCTGTGCATTTCGATCCACAATGCTTGTGTTGCTCTCGATTGTTATAACCATGGTCACATTTCTCACAGTAATAAACGTATTTCAGGAATCCGGTGATACTGGTAATGGTATCGAAATGTTCATCGTGATGATAAAGGTGAATGTTTTTTCCGTCCTTAAAGTCTTGGCCTCGAAACAACAGAGGTCCGCGCACTTCTTGAGGGTGCACTTTCAAGGTGTAGCGTGGAGCTAGGGCATCTTGCAATTTTTGCATCTCAGGAATGCCACAGGGTGTGTCTTTGGACAGGCCAGCTTGTTGCAACAGGAGTTCTGCTTCGTTTCGTTGCTTGGCTCGATGGGGACGTTGTATAGTGTTCCAGGTTCTTTTCCATTCTACCGTGTCGTTCTTGTCGGCATAGGTTCGTCCCACCACGATGGCACGGGCTAAACACATCTGGTCATGAGAGTTGTTAATTCGAACGAGACTCTTTTTGGTGTTGCGAAGGTCGTCCACCAATAACATCTTTTTGCGTCCTGTCCCTTGAGGAGGAGAGACGTGGGTCATGTCCAGTGTGGCTTTACCATCGGTGATGTCAAACTGATCATTGGATTGTTGTACGTGTTGAATCTTGTCCATAACTTTGGAAGCAGTCAATTCTGCAGGGGTGCTAAACTCGATCCAAACAGGGGATTTCAAACCGTCGTGTTGTATGGAAAGTCTCAAACGATCGTCTTCTTTGGGTTGACATTGTCGCTTGAGTGCAGTGAGCAAAGAATCCCACACCTCGGTGATGAACACTTCTGCTTTCTCTAACGGCACTTCAGCCTTGAAATCTTTAAACTTCACCGTGTATTTGTAAGCCGTGGTTCTAAATTTTCTAGAGGAGCGCTTTTCCGTCTCTCGAATGGAATAGTAGTTTTCAGGGTTGACTAAGGGTGGCGAACTTGTTTTAGAGGGTTCGGATTCTGGTTCACTCATGTCCTCTTCAAAATCACTGGCATGAATTTGTGCCAAGATTTCAGCCCTGGTACGAGGCGATAGATCACGTTTCTGCCTCTTACTTTCTTCTTCTTTCTTCTCGAATGAATGGGATCGTTTCATCTTGAAAGCAAAAAGTCAAATGACTCAAGTTCAAACACCATAAACTACTTTATAGTCATAGCAGACCAGCGTATATAAAAGGGTGTGTGTCTTGTCCTTTCACTATTCATTTCACTCTCAAGCCGAACACAACGATGGAAGAGACTGACCAGATGGAACGTTTCGTCAGAGCTTTGCGAGGGGTCATTAGAAAATTCTCTTCAGACCAGCCTACGGACTACTCTCCTTCCTTTCGAGATAAAAGTCAAGATACTTGCTATATCTGTCAGAAGAAAGGGCATTGGTCTTCAGAGTGTCCAGACCGTCAAAAAAGAAAGAAAACAGGGGCTAAAAAAGACAAAAGTCAAGATACCTGTTATTATTGTAAAGAAAAAGGACATTGGTCTCCAGATTGCCCAAAAAAGAAACAAGAGGAATCAGAAGAAAAGAGGAATTCTTCAGAAGAAGAGAGGGATTCTTCAGAGGAAGAGAGGGATTCTTCTGAGGAAGAAAGCAGACAGGTGAAGAAAAAGAAACAGGAGAAGAAAAGAAGAAGGGAAGAAAGTGAGGAGGAGGAAGAAGAGGAAAAGAGTGTGACGGTGAAGAAATTCAAAAAAACAGAGAGACTAAATAAGGAGAAAGAAGAAGTCAATTAACTTTTTATTAAAGTGTTATGTTGTGAATTGTGAATTGGATTGTAAATATTTATAAAAGAATAAATGAATGATATAAGGTAAGAGTCTTTGAGTTTTGATTTTAAAATAAGAAGCTACACTCACGCACTCATACACAGACACGTAATATAAGGGTAACATGGGTGAGTTTTTTGAGTTATTGGCAAATTGAAATTGTATTTCTTTTCGAGAAATGTGGGTGGCCCTGAAAAGGGCCTTTTTCTTCATGGTGTAGGGGTGAGTTTAAGCAATCAATTTTAACTGCCTTAAGCCTTTGCCACGACCAAGGCCTACTTCTGGACTGCGTAATGTTGATGATGATGACAATGATTGGGTTGAAATCACTAAGGGTGGTACGGTAGGCTTAGTCACAGGGTTGACGTGTTTAGCTCGGGAAGGTCGTATTCTCTTCGGTCGTGATAAAGAAGTCTGATACATTTGTTTCAGACTTCTTAACTCAGCTAAAATGTCCAACAGTACCGTGACCGTTTGATTTTCACTCTCTTGTTTCTTTGCTGCTACTTCTTCTTGCTGTTGTTTTTTTCTTACCTCTTCTTCTTCTTGTTGCTGTTGCTGTAGGAGAAAAGCCTGTTCCGCTTCCTTTTGTCGTTGTATAAATTTCTCCAATTCTTCTTTCTGTCTCTGTCTAAAATTCTCCACTTGCGGTAATGAAGAAGGTAACGAAGGTTCAGGAACAAATTCTTGCGAGGAGAGAAAATCCACAAAATCCCAATTCACCTCTTCTGAAAGTAAGTCCGAGTTCCCTTGGGCAGTCTCCCCTGTTGGTGCACCCCAATGGATCGTTTTCTGAGTTTCCGTCATGTTGAATCACTGTCGCATAGATTGACTGCACACAAGCGTTAGCGAATCTATATTGACTACGTGACGTCACAGACTGCTCTCTTCGGATTGGATGCGGGCTGACTGAATTCTGTAACGCGTGTTCGGATTGGTGAATGAACTCAATCCGTTTCAATCCCTCCTGTCCCTATAAATAAGCGCCGTTCACTGCATTGATTCACCTATTCTCGTCGCTTCAAGATGTGGACTACAGTTGAGTCATCCACCCTTGTGTCTTCCATGATGTTTCGGACAGACTTGCTTATGTATGTCCGATCGAAGTGGACCGTTGTCCACAGGACAAACACCAGCCTGTGGATACGTAGGATCTACGTCGAAAGACAAGGATGCCTGAAAAGAGTGCTGATGTACGGACCAACAGTAAGACGCAGCCTAAGGAGAAGAAGAAGACCAATGCGGTGCCATTTATGTTAATGAATACATTAACATAAAACCCAAAGGCCCTTTTCAGGGCCAGCCATATTTCTCGAAAAGAGATAGTCTTTGAATTGCCTACCCCTTTTTAAAATTTAAATTTAAATTTAAATTTTAAAAAAAACTTTTTTTTAAAAAAAAAAAATCCCATGTTAAATTCCCCTTGTACGTAAAGTGACCCACGATTTATTCCCATGTTAATTCCCCTTGTACGTAAAGTGACCCACGATTTTTTGCCATGTTAATTCCCCTTGTACGTAAAGTGACCCACGATTTTTCGCCATGTTAATTCCCCTTGTACGTAAAGTGACCCACGATTTTTCTCCATGTTAAATTTCCATTGTACGTAAAGTGACCCAAGGTGTTTTTTAATGCTAATTCCCATTGTACGTAAAGCGACCCCATATACTACTTTCCTCCCTCTGATCGGCAAATTAGTTCGTCGGTTCCTTTCGACAATAGTCCCCTTTGGACAACAGTTCTTTTTACGAGGAATTTCTTGCAAACCCCCGGAGCCTACTCTGATTTCTCTCGTGGAAAAGCTAAGACTGATTAAAATTTCCGATGTGGCAATTTTCAAAACCTAGAAAATTTTGTGTGGGAAACACGGCCCTTATTTAACGTAACCAATCAGAATCAAATATCTCTGCCGCCTTTTTCCAGAGGCGCCAAAGTCAAAGTCAGTTTGACCTGGTAGTTTGAGTAACAGAGTTTCTGCGATTTCTCAACTGTGACAGCTTTACCATGAAAAATGAAGTTTTCCTTGTCCCTAATAGTCCACCTGGCTGCTGTATAAACAAATGCTTAATTAGGAACAAAATTCTCCCTCTAAAGGACATTATCGTACACGGTAGTATGGAGATATGATACGCGCCTGTCTCAATAAATCTAATTAATGGTTCTCTGGTCTCAACTAATGTATTCTTGTTAGATCACCAGAAATTTGCCACTTCACATACATCCTTTATAACAATATAATTATATGCACGACTGTTTGTCTCTATTTTATTTTATTATTTTACTAATACTCTTGTAAGGGTAATTTTATCACTTCCTTTTGCGAAATCGACAAGTTTCCTGATGCATAGGATATCACCATATTTGTAAGCTCTTCACCTGTGACAACAATAACAGTCCATACTGTGATGTTGCTTAGACCCTTCCGGTTTTGTGATAAGTTGTCAGTTTGTTCATAGTCACTCCGAAGGTTTTGATAGATTTTATAAGTTTGAAAATCTTGCCGAGGTGTAAAGCGGCAGGTTCCTCAGAGTAGTTTGTACAAATCTGGCGGCTTTGTAAACTGTTTCCCCGTGTCTGTGCATAATCTGAATTCATCTTCATTATTTACTTTATAGTTTAACGTTGTTGTTCTATGTATTTTGTTTTGTTTCCAACAGTTCTTAAACAAATAATTATTGCAATAGCAAATTGTTACACCAGTTTATCTGCGACAGACTGGATTTAATTAATGACGTCACAACTATATCGTTCATAACGACTCTTGTAGACTTTAAAACATAGCATATGATTTAACTGTTGGTCTTTATTTCAATTTCTTATTGTATTCCTTAATGGCAGAAATAAAAATTAGAGTTCCTTTTCCTTTAAACGGGTGGAGTAAACTTTTAGAAAATTGCACGAATTAGTAAAAATCAAGTAATACGTATAAATTACGTTTTCCTATAGTACCACAACTTAGAACTTTATTTTGGTTGATATCTACTACAGAATGAATTTACGTCTGAAAGCCTGTAAGATGAACAATCGGAAGTTTGTCAAACTTTAACATATTTGGCATATTTTAATAATACTTATTCACAACTTTTTCTGCGATTTTCTTAGAAAAAAGGACAAAACTAATGTGAAACTCATCGCCGTTATCGGTCCTATCACATAATAGACCTTTCTATCACCGTTATCGGTCCTGTCACATAAAAGACACTTCTATCACCGTTATTGGTCATATCACATAATAGACACTTTTATCAGTCAGATAAATATCTTCCTAACGGCCGGTCTCCATAGGAAGTAATGATTTTTGCTGTTCAAACTCAGATAAAAGTCTACATGCATTTTTTTCCTTGGAAGAACATTGACGTATTCCTCACAAATAATGGTATATTTGACAAGCGTATAAATTTAGGTCTTTAGATGATACGGTCATGCTTTAATGTCAGTGCTTACATTCGACTCAAAGAGCTCAAGATGACTCTTTATTTGTATGTTTTCTTCACTGTCAATATTAGTCAAATGTGATACGTCACTACATATCTCACTCTACCCTAAGGTTGATAAGAATTGTGAGTCAGATTTTCTTTGTTCGGAGCACAGTGCCTTGGGTTTACTCGATAACCTGTTTTAGCTTCCTGAGACAAGTTTCATGAAGTTTCTGGAGAGCTTCATCAACCGGTTGAATGATCGTTGGCAATGCTTCTTCGACTACTTTCTCCTGGATCTGAGTTCAACGTAGTTCCCATACTAATTTACCCATATAAGCGCGTGATTACTATTATTCGACAGGGTTATCACTGTTATTGGCTGTTCCAATCGAAATAAAAGTGTGCAAACTCCAATTATTTAGACTTTACTATCTCGGGAATAACTTTTAAACAATCAAAACTTTCTCGTCTAGTCCCAATCGAAAGGCCCATAACTTTGTGAAATATGGTTGTAATAAAATGAAATCTAAAACTGCCATTTATTTATTCCTATAACAAACACATACTACAGTATTGTGATAAATTGTTTAAAAGGTGCTAAAAATCGAGATAATGTCATAGATAACTGAGGTTCACTAGGAGCTGACAACCTAAGTAACACATCATTTTAGCAAGGTATATCAACTTTGGGCGCAATCATATCGAGTTTTCATAATAAATAAGGATGCAAAGACACTAATTGAAAAAGAAATCTGAGATAGTTGTCGACATTCTGATCTGAATATAACACTTACGCGAGTTCAATGGCGGTGTATACAATACTCTTGTGCACTTAAAGAAATCTAGGCTTGTAACTGTAATAAGCTGCACTGCAAATAGTGACTCTTCAATTTCAGTAAAAACTTTACAACATGTTCTGGCTTCGGAAGGTAGGAAGGTGCACGTCAGCCGGAAATGAACAGTTCTCCAATTAAGATAAATATTTAATTTTCAGAGTTGAGCAATTCTGGCGATGTATCAAGTTTAAGATAGCTCATTTTCAGTTGAAAACCTTGAAAATAAAATTTCGAACATCTATTTGATATTATCAAGATTTATCATGAATGTCAGTTAATTGTGGAAATTTTATTTAAAGAGGATATATATCAATACATTTTTCATTTATAACATTTTCAGTTTTCCAAACGTTTGCTAATTTGACTTACAGGTCGATAATACCATGCTATATTACCTGTTTACATGAGCAATTTGCCACCAATCATGTCCAAACAAAACCGGCTAGAATCTGGGGCAAGAAAACTACATTTCTTGACGAGTTCGAGACTTGCAAGGAAGAGCATGCTAACCCAACAGAGAATGGGTATCGGGTGTCATCCTTCAGTGGATTGATCCACTGCAAACATTGTGCTCTCGTTAGCTTAATACCATGCAATTTAACTTTACACTGTGAAGGAACTTTCATACGCTATCACAAAAAATGAGGAAATTAACCTTTCATATCATTGCGCAACAATGTATTTTAAAACCACCTTTAATGAGCGTTTCCTCTATACTTATTGCAAACAGGATATATGTTGTATAAATTTGTGTAAATTCGCAAAGTGTGTGTGTGTGTGTTTGAGAGAGAGAGAGAGAGAGGATTAACTAGCACAATAATTCTGTATAGATAATAGCACCAGATTAAGCTCTGTCTGTCGTAATCAATGATGGTACCATAATTCTTACTCTTCTGTTTAGACGAGAGTTGCGTTATCTTACCACATATCAATAATCCAGCCGTGGACGTGGGTTCGGTAAGATTTCTAACGACCCATGTACATGTCAAACACGTGTGCATCTCGTTAAGACGCAGGTAAGATGAGCACTTCAAAGCATTGCCAAGAACTTGGAAGCTGGTATAAACATACGGTGTTGTACATAACTTAGGATTATATGTATGTAGGAATGCATGTATCTATATGTATGCACACTCGCCTACCTACATAGTTGCCAACATTACTGCATACGTAACTATCTATACATGTACTCTTGCCACCCAACCCCCTTCTTGAGTATATGATAATGAATTATATGATTGTCGACAGTTATGCATATCGCCTAAATGATATCCAGGATTTGAAGTAACAAGCCTAAAATGTGTAGGATGCATTTCGAGCATTACACACGTACACATGTACGCATACACACAGACTTGTAAAGGTACACATACACGCACATACACAGACTTGTAAAGGTACACATACACGCACATACACAGTATTATAAATGTACACATATACGCACATACACAGCTTTGTAAACATACACATATACGCACAGACTTGTAAAGGTACACATACACAGGCACAGTATTATAAATGTACACATATACACACATTCACAGCTTTGTAAACGTACACATATACGCATAGGCACGGCATTATACATGTAATAATTTATATACACAGATACAGCATTGTTATCATTGTTGTTGGGAAGCCCCGAGTGGTCTAAAGCGCTCTTCGTTACGGATCACTGCCATCTCACCTCTGTCTGCGTAGGTTCGAGTCTCGGATTCGGCAATTGTGGGTATGTGAGAAAGCTGGCCAGTAGCTTCTCGTGGATCGGTGGTTCTTTCCGGGGTTTTCCCGGGTTCTTCCTCTACCATTAATACAGGCCGCCATGTATAGCCTATCGTGTGCTGAAAAATGGCGTTAAACCCTAAAACAACAACAACAACGAGAAGCTACTGGCAAGCTTTCTCACATATCCACACTGGCCGAACATGAGACTCGAACCCACGCAGACAGAGGTAGGATGGCAATAATCCGTAATGGTGAGCGCTTTAGACCACTCGGCCACTTGGGGCCCCTACATCATTGTAAACATACACATATACGCATAGCTACGATGTCGTAGCCTCAACTTGATTTGTTGTGGTTGAGGCTACGAACTGATCCCATATCATTTAATGGAGCAAAAAAAAAAATCATCACTAAAGTCAGAAAAACAAATAGTGTAGAAATCAACTACATAAGTATAATCATGTTGTGAAAGAAGTTTGGCTTATTTTGACTTTATTAAGCCCTTACACGATAAAATAAATTGGCATGGTTACTCTAACCTTATCCTGTCCACCATGACAGATAACTCGAGACTCTCGCCGTGACCCCTTTTCTACGTAAGGCTTGCCAGAACATATTTTGGATATTCTACGCTATATTATTATCAATCAAGTGCGAATAATCGCTTCTTGGTTGAATTTCAAAGTTGCCGATAAACCGTATTTACTTTTAATGCGCAGATTATCTAACCCAAACGGCGCCAAATTTTTACTACGATTTGTTTACATTTCCAAATAAGGCGTCAGTGTCCTAATATGGCACACAAACAAACGAGGCTGAGAACGGAAGTAATCATTATTTGAAATAACATGGCGGACGATCTAAACGAAAATATCGGCTGAAAAAAGTAAACGAGATTTTACAACTATTTCTACAATGATTTTCGATACTTCCGGTATTAAATAAGAGGACTACTCAATGTATTGGATTATATGCAAGGAATATGTTTAAAATGTTATTATTAGGTTAAAAGAGCGCCGGGTGTGATTCACACCCGGCTTGCTCCATTAACACGTATATGCTCATGTTAGTACCCTGTCCACGAGGTACGAGTAAGGGTACTAATATTAGTACTAATATACGCATAGACACAGCATTGTAAAGGTATACATATAGGCACATACACAGCATTATAAATGTACACATACATATACGCACAAACACATCATTATAAACGTACACATATACGCACAGACTCAGCATTGTAAACGTATACATATACGCGCAGACGGATAGGTTATGGTCCCTCGTTTCTTCTAAAATGCACCTTAAAACTCTCGGGCAATTAGACAAGAGACCATGAATGAGAATATGTGTGCACATAGATTATGAACTGACAAAATATCTGTTCCAGTTGATACAGATGCAGTTAATTAAGCTTTTACATATCAAAAGTAGATATGGTAGGCGTCTCGTGGGCGCCTTTCCAAAGCATGCACGAGCTGCTAGGTCTGTAGCTGTGTCCCTTTCATGCAGACCTGATAATGGTGACCTGTAAAATGAACAATTCTTCATCGTGTCATGAAAGCTCTCCCTCTCTCACCTGGCAACATGTAAACGCAATACATTGGGTTACTGTGTTTAAGGGTTGAAGATTCGCAATTAGAGAAAATAACAGTATATTCAGCTATTGCTGCAGCAACGCAATTATCTTCGTATTGACTATCTGCACAACGTTCAGTAAATCAATAGTCCACTTATTAATAAAACATGGAAAAAAAACATGGAAAAATCTAGTGCATGCTGATAGAAATGACATCGAATTTCAACCTTGTCTAGACTTTTACATGCTAAGTGTACAGTGTAGAGTGACTTATTAGCTCAATATTGACAGTATGAATATATATATATATATATATATATATATATATATATATATATATATATATATATATATATATATATATATATGTGTGTGTGTGTGTGTGTGTGTGTGTGTGTGTGTGTGTGTGTGTATTTTCATTCATACCAGTAAAGCACACATTAATAAACTCCATTCTTCCAACCTAATGTCATTCTGCCTGTCTGTCTGCATACATTCCTAAATTGCACCTCAAAGATTCTTGCAGAATGTAGGTTATGTAAAAGGCATCCATTCATACATTTACCCATCCATTCATACATTTGCCCAGACAAAGAGTCACCTACATTTTTTAAGGACACTTTTAACACATTACTGGATGTATCATGTCTTGAAAATGGGATTTAAATGCCTTTCCCAAAGGACTAACATGGGCAGCCGATCCGGGCTGGCCCTGGGTGTGTATCGAAGCCAAGACCTTGGATGACGAGTTCGACTCTCAACCAAATTAGCTACCGCGGATCCCTCATATAAAAAAGAGAATCGCGTGTATATCCGTGCTTGTATATTCGTGTGAATATGGGTAGATATAACCCAAACAGGATAAAAAGCGTGTATATCCGTGCTTGTATATTTGTGTGAATATGGATAGATATAACCCAAACAGGATAAAAAGCGAATTCAATAAGCTACTAGACCTTCCAAAACTTTCACTGTCATGTGAAGATTTTCAATAGGGTTGAAGTCTAAAAGAGTAGAAACTGGAGTGTCCCCTCATTCCACACCAGTGAAAACTGTGTCTGCCTATCTGATACTGTAATACAATGTATATATAGACATCTATTGATAAAATAGGTATTCTGCGTAATGATACTAGCCAATAGCCAAATGTATTGCGTTTACTTGTGTCTGCCTTCAGGAGGTGTATCACAATCTAAAGCGGTTCATTAAAACGAGGGGTAATAACAAGAGTCCCTCGAAGGGACTGATGCTGGGCGAACAGAAAAATTACAGGAATTCAAGATAAGAACATTTCTATTTTCACAGCCCTAATGTTGCTGTTACGTGCAAAATGTCGTATATGTCAATTTATCTGAATAATACTGAATCTTGAATGATATTGGTCCTAAATATCGCTGGGTTCCATTAGAACCAGATAATATCGATGATGCATCGCATTATGAGCCATTTAATTTCTCCTTCGGACTGAAACGCTGACATTTTTTTCAAATGTGTACGAATTAATCTGACTGCTGACATGGCGGTCATATTGGAGGTCAGATTGGCATCATTTCTTTTTCGGTCTAGCTAAACGTAATAAGAGGTATTTCAATTTCTCTCTCGAACTGACACGATTATATTATTCAACGGACGATGGACGACAGACAACAGATCAACCCATAGTCGGATAGGTATTAAATGACAGAGAATATAAAGTTGCTAAACCTGCCATGCTGTCATAGTCATACTATACTATGCAGTACCAAATTCATACTGTACCATACTGTACAAAATTAATACAGAATTTAGAGAACAAGTGCAGGGAAGAAGGATTCATGTGCTATCTGTGAATGCAATAATAGGAGGTCGTTCTCCAAGTCAATTACATATACCTTACTTTTTCGAAACATTATGGTACATACACTATCCAAATAAATAAATGGCTACAGCCAAGAAAGCGGATAATTTATTCCATGATTTATTTCTAATTTAAGATAAAATACATAGAGATTAATTTTGTGACCTCAGTAACGCACCTGTACAATATGCCATGTTTAAGACTACTGTTGCTATTTTATGGCCAAGTTTAGAAAATAATTTGTAAATAAAACAACACAATTATATACGTAGTTTAATGAGTTTAAGTTTAAAACTGCAATAAGTAGCAGATAAATGCATCACACGTCAAATTTATAATCACCTTTTCGCTCTTTGGACTTAAAAAAAATAATCGGAGTCATTTATGATGGGAAGGTCGAAGCAGTGCCAAATAAGTTATTATTAGTAAACTAATGTGATGGACTTGTTACTAACAACTGAACCCTAACGTGTCATTCCCCCTCAGATAAGACGTATGATTTTCGCATATAACCCTGATATCGGCATAACCCAAGTAAATGACTATGAAATGAATCATGTTTGCGATGCAAATAGCTATAATCGAAACAGTGTGCAGTCTTAGCGTTTGGTTGGTGAACCGAAACGGGGAGAGAATTCTGACAAAGTGGAATAGGATGGGATTTATTAAAATTGCAGAGTGTATCCGAGTGAGTATATGCCACCGCATGTAATTATCAGTGTATGAAAGACACGTTATGCAAAACTTAGCATGGTTGATTTGTTACAATGTATAACCAGCTAAGGCATCTTAATGTGCGAAATAGTACGAAGAACAAAAAATTGGTACAAAGAATGATGTTTGTATTTTTGTTTTTTTTCTTCATAACAAATGTAAATTGATTTGAAGTACGGACAGTGGTTTTGCTTCCAGTGTCGCAATCACATTATCTGACTTATCTTATTAAGTCGTCTACTTCTCCTCTATTGTCAGGTCGGCGTCATCGTCATGATCATCATCTTATTCTTAAATAATCTTCAGTCATTGTATACCATTGTTTGGCTAACCTGTAAGCAATATCACTTTAATTATTATTATTATTATTATTATTATTATTATTATTATTATTATTGTTGTTGTTGTTGTTGTTGCTTGTGCCTTGTACGCCTTTATTCGAGGCTAATTTCATAAAAAATTTGCAACTACCTGTGTAAACTTTCCACTGGCAATTCCAGTCCAGACTTTGTCCCCTCAAGACTTTGTCACACCAGGATTTTTTTGGGGTTGGTATCTTTGTTAAATTAGAATCATAGACAGAATGATGAGTATACAGAATCATATTGAACCACCTGGCACCGTATAGTTCAAATATAGAACATATCTGCTACCTGATAGCTACTTTTAAATGTACCCGTGTGATGTAACTGTAATCTGATATAACCAGGTCGTGGACCGGATGCATTCCGCGGACCGTGGGTGGCACTGACTGTTTTAAATACGATTCATAATTTATCTCGATCGGCAAAACTGGTACTCCAAAGTGTGAAGTTTTTAATATCGCAATACTAAGCGAAAAGTGAACAAGCGTTAAGGTCATACACCTTGTTATTTGTAGAGTGCCTTCACTCCTACCATTTACATATGCATGAAGTGGTTGTCAAATGTTAAATTTAGACATGGAAGAATGAACAAGGCTGTAATACAATGCTCGCTATTCAATCCAAAAATAAATCGAGCCCTATCTGAAAGATCAGGTCGTAAAACAAGCACAAAGAAAGTCTTTCGCATAATCAACATATCAGACTTCAAACAAACAAGTATTCACATCTCTACCTATTTTGTACATTTAGATATAAAAAAATCTATCGCAATAATATCTTCATCAGACAATCGCAGTGCACGTTTGGGTGGATATTGTCCTAACCTTACAGCCTTACCGGAAACACCATTGCATTATGTAGTGGCCAGCATGAGTTTAGAATATAGTCATGAATCAAAGTTGCTAGCAAAATTCAGTCTTTTACGGAATAAAACGGGACACCACACACAAACACACGAATGACGACACTGTAATCATTTAAGAGAGTGGGTGTGGGGTGGAGTTTGATAAAAGGAGAATGATGATCAAAATGTCGAGATGAAAAAAAAAGGCTTTCAAGCTGTTGAAGGATGACGCTTTAAACAGGTTTTAAAGGGTCATAAACAATCACCCTGGTAACACTGACAGAAAATTTAATGGGACCCGCTCGTCATTTTCGTTTCAAGATTATAACAACATGGTGAATTTTATTTCGTAACAAAAATAAAAGAACGTCATAAGTATTATCAGTGTAGTTCACTTACTGGTTGAACTTTAATATTAAAGGGGTGGGGGTAGTCTTTTTTCGTCATACAACTTATCATTTTTAAGAACTCTACATTAATCTCATATCTGACCTTTTTGTTTAACCAAATCAGATTTAACGCAACTTTAAAAACTACACATTTTTTTTGCCTGAATTCATAATAGCAACAGTATCGACCTCGGGTTCAATGCAGTGAATAATATAAATACTGACGAATGCTGTTTACCATCAATAATTTTTCTCCCAAAAATATTTTAATAAATAAAAACCCTTTGTGCAGTCAACAGTGCAAGTAGATGGCGCTGATTTGAATGACTAATTAGCTCAATGCATGGACAGCATCGCATCAAAATATTTAGGACTAGTCTTTCATTCAGTCTTCATAGTAATGGAGTATTATATCCACAATACGAGACCTTGAACACTTCGTAACCTTGTTTTGGTTATAGTTTTAAATTGCACTTTTTTCAGTCAATAACTATGTCTTCAAGTATAAATTGTTTACATCTTTTTATCTTGTCCTCAATTATAAATTGTGTACATTATATTGTTAAAGTTTTTATTTTATGATTTACAAGACTAGTGGTCTTGTATGCAAACCGACACCTTCTTTTAAGCTGCATCATCTTAACATAAAAGCCCATATCTGGGGTGTGGAAGATAGAACAATAGAAGAAAAAAAAAAGGGAAAACCCATCATTGGAGCGTGGAAGATACATTATTATATGCACAGTATAGACAGGCCCCAGGTGTGTACACTATGTCTAACAAGTTTCTGGGTTGATTGATATTTGGCCCTTAAACCGAGATTTTCCCTCCAATCTGCCTTATGGCAAAAATTGTGTTGTGTGGGGAGGCTTGGTAGGAAGCCATTCTTTACTCAGAGAGCCGATAATGCGAGCACTATAATGGAATTTGGATTTGTTTAGAAAATAATCACTCCAGCGAAAAGCAAAACCACAATTTGGAGCATATAATAATTGGTAATCTTGAGGATGAATAATCACCTGAGGGCAGAGTGTCCAATCGTTGTGAAAAAAGACACGTAAAAGCGTGTTTGCTTGATGATTTCTTGTAAAAGAAATGAAAAAGAAAGTTTCACGCGCATTTGGCGTCATTGTTTTATCTGTTTTGGTAATCTTCGAGCAATAATAAATTCTTAAATTTCAGAGGGCAATCAATTTAGTTTACTAAACTAGACTCCTTTCAGGCCCTTTTTATATACAAAGAAAGAACTGATCATGCATTTGTGCTCTAATTTATTCATTCACGTCAAAGAGAGTTTGTGTAATTTAGAAGGTTTTTTTGTTATGTGACATAGATATATAACATATGACTGGTCACATTGTATACTGCATGATAAAAGAAAATGGCTCACCTGTAATAACACACGTACAATAGTATACAATCACTAAAATTCCTCTTGTTAACAAAATTAATACTGGAAGGGATAACACTATTGAAAGCCAACAGTCCTAAAGTTTCTAAACCGATAAAAAGTGCACTATTTGATTTTTATATATGAATAAAGGTCACAATTATTACTTCAGGATCAGTACCAACGAATTTAGTCCCATGTTAATAGAATAAGTTTTCCTCACATTGACTAACTCTAATGAGAGGAAATATTACTCTATCTTAGTATTGCTTTAAAGCAACTTCTTTTTATTCTTTAGAATATCAGCATTATAGTGCGGTTGTGTGTGTGCATTTTGGTGATAGTGCACGTTGAGTAATGAGTTGTTGATACTGATCCGGAAGTGATATATGTGACTCACTGCACTTTGCTTTGTTTACTGTCCAGCCTCTCCAAAAAATGACAAGAACTTCACCATTCATTCATCCTTGAAGATACTTTAACATGTTTTATTAGAATTTGAACACAATGGAAAGTTCAGTACTCACAAACAAACTTAAGGACTATATTGATAACGTAATTTAGTAGTTCACATAACCTTCAAACGGAAACGATGCCCATGATCCTCTCTTTTCTCGCTGTTCGATCCGCTTTTTATTCTCATGTATCTAATATAGACCCAATGCAACTGACGGCCGTACTGACAGACAACCGATGCATTTTACGATGTATTTATACAGGGTGACTCTTAGCAGAAATAAGTTCTTCGAATTTTAACTAAAATGATAGAAAGAGCAGAAAATTGGCCTTCTATCTGCATCTGACTAATCTGTTTGTGTGCTGGTTTGCCTCAATATGCCTTGTTGAAAGAGGCAAATATTGATGGACTTGTATTGCACTATCTGCCAGCATGGCCTATACGCAGGTAACTTTATGACCCTGGCTTAAAATCATCAGCTCATGGTCTTGCTGAAAAGGTTTTATGAATCTCGAGATTACCGGAACAGGAAACAGCAGGAAGATATGAAACTGGTTAAATTCTCTGAGTTTTACTGCAGTGTATTTCTTATCGGCTTATTAACACCGACTAACCCATATATACTTCAGCTGCCTTTCTGTTGACCCTTTCATGACACTGCATTGTCAGTCGGGTTTTCAAAACGTTATTTGTTAGTTAACGAAGTTTCATGAACACTTTTAAGGATACAATTAAGAATAATATATTGAATCTTTGATATTCACACTTGATTCTTATCACACCCATTTCAATGCCCAGGGATAATGTTAATACGTACATTAGAACTTGTATTTGCAAAATAACATGCTCCACGTTTTGACAGGCTTTTACGATTGAAATAATTTAAAATGTGTCCTATACGCCACCATTTTAATTGAATTAATCTGATTCGGGACATATGAGGCCAACAATTTACTCTTTGAATTACAGACTTTTAACTGACACCGTGACTATTTCCGGTGTTGAGGGAAGGTAATACAAAATTTAGCCACGCTTGTCCATTGTATATAGATATAGAACGACCTGATGTCAGTGGTTCATTGCATGGCCCGGCCCAGTGTCAGCGTTTTATTGTAAAGTCCGACCTGATGTCAGTTGTTCATAGTAAGGGTCGATCTGGTATTAGTGCTTAATTGCTAGATCAGTACTTAATTGTAAGGCCTGTTCTGATGTCAGTGCTTCATTGTCAGGACCATTATGATGTTAGTGCTTCATTGTAGGGTCCGACCAGATGTCAGTGCTTAATTGTAAGGCCTCTTCTGATGTCAGTGCTTCATTGTCAGGCCCATTATGTTAGTGCTTCATTGTAGGGTCCGACCAGATGTCAGTGCTTAATTGTAAGGCCTATTGTAATGTCACTGCTTCATAGGAAGGACAGATCTGATATCAGTGCTTCATTGTAAGACCCGTTTTGATGTCAGTGCTTCATTGTAAGGTCCGACTTGATGTCAGTACTTTTTAGTAAGGGGTATTCTGATGTAAGTGCTTCATTGCAAGGCCCGACCTGGTGTCAGTGCTTTACTGTAAGGTGCAACCTAATGTCAATGTTTCATAGCAAGGCCAGTTAGTTTCAACTTAAATGACAAATCGAAAGGATTGCATCACTCAGCCTTCTGTCATTTTATTGTCAATATCTGAATGCTCTGTCTCTCTTTGCATATATTTGGTATAACTGTTTTTTTCTCCTTCAGAATATACTTTTTTTCAGCTTCATTAGTATTCAAACATTAGATGTAATGAAGTTATAAAATACAAAAACCTGGACACTAACACTAATTGTTACTAAGCAGTCATTATAATGAGAAAAAACCCACCTGCTTTACACGTAAATATAACGCCTTTACAATATTACGTTACGATTATGAAGTCAGGCAGCAAGTGGGAAGATGTGTAATATACAGACCTGTTTCGTTCCCCTTCTTCATCTTTGTGACTGTCTGCCTTGAATTCTCTAACCTGCTTCATCAATTCCGCAAACCCACTGCTGTGCTTTTTAGGAGTAATGGAGATTGTTTCCTGACTCCAAACCGTTCTTAGGTCTCCCAGATTACTGCGAATGTCGTCTGCTTGATTTTCATAAAACACACCATTAGTTGACACCAACACTCTTTCGAGTTCAGAATTTTCAGCCTCATTTTCTTCTACATTTGTGAACAGTTTTTTCGAGGTGGTGGATCCTAAATGGGATCTATTCGGGGTTGGTGATCCCTCTGGAATCGTTTGTGTATCACCTGGGTTCTCGCCATTATCAGTTCCTCCAGTTGGCGTCGAACTTGAATCTGGGTGTCTTAGGCTTACAGCAAAATCTAGTGTGCTTAGGAAATTCGATGTCATGATTTATAAGTAATCCAGACCGAACAATGAATATTGTTGGAATCAATGTTGAACATTATGCGAATAAAACTTTCGTACAGTGGTAGTTTAAATCCACGCCGTATATATGTAATACTACGCCAATATTAATGATCAACACTCGATTCAATTGCTCATTTAGCTATGTTTACCTGCGTGCATTAAAACAACTGCCACACTGCGCAGGTCGGCTGTACGTCTAATGTATCTAAATTCAGGTCAGTAATCAACCGAAGAAGAGTTGCGTGGCCTCAGCTGTAAACAAAATTCGACAGTGTGAAGCGTACGTTTATCCTTGAATACCTATCTAGAACGTAGCAGCAAACTATTACTTGAGAAAACCTATATTGTACAGGTAGTTTTTCAACACATTTCAACCCGCTGTAAACAACTCCTGACGTTGAACGCATGCGGCGTATAAGGTAGCCGTTTCAAGATTATTTGTTAATCATAGTATTTGTAAATATATATATTGATTTTTTTTATACTACGTATTGCAGGCTCAAGGTCAAATCAACAACGGGTTAGGTCAAAAGTCAAATGCTCTGTTAATAGATTTATATAAATTTATTGGAATGAACTCGATACGACTAAAAGCAAATAGTATTGGGGGTAAATAGCTGTACAAGTAGAGAAAAAAAATAAAAATACCGACAACAATGCAAATAAACAGTCATACCAAAGATTTGCTCAGTATTCACACATAAAGAGTTGCCACATTTGTGTTTCAAATAGATAATGGAATTTAGTATTTTAATACTGAACACATTAAAATGAACAGTAAGTATTGTTATCTTTCATATGATGCACATTATTTTACTCTTCTTAAGAGGGTCTGAAGGGAAAATAGTCTTTAACTAAACGAGTCATCCTCTGTAAACAGGCCCGGCCCTAAGGTAAGGCGAACGAGGTAACCGCCTTGGGCCCCGCGCTTTTAGGCAGTGCAGTTTTTCGTTTGTTTGGGGCCCCGCGCTCATCGCTCGATGCCTCGGGCCCCGCACATCTTAGTGTCGGGCCTATCTGTAAACAAAATAATAATAATAATAATAATAATAATAATAATAATAATAATAATATTATTATTATTATTATTATTATTATTATTATTTTCACAATCCTTTAGACAAGATTAGTGCAGAAATGAAACTGTTAAGTGATCATATTTCAGTAGAGACCAATTGTGTCACTTCTTAGAGCGGTCAATACATGTTTGACTGTGATATATAAATAAACAAACATTGTTACTATATGTCCATTACAAATTTCGACAAGAACTTTACTTTGAATGCCATTATAAAATGCTTAAAAATGGATGTTATTCATGCACCAATGAGCAGCCAGTTAATAATTTAGTGTACCTTCTACGGTAAATATATATTCACACAAATGTTTTCATCGCAAGTGAATACTCATGGTGTGAGATTTCAAGCTGAAATGTACACATATGTCAAGGGATTTCAGCTGAAGAGATGCATGATACACGTGGCTTTTGCTTTCATTACATCCAACTTTTCCTTAAAAATACATAAATCATTGTCTGTGAAAATTCATATTTAGGTGTTAATAGTTTTACCTGGAAAAGTGATGCATTTTTTTCCTTCTTGCCTTCCCGCATACATATCAATTTCTCGTGTCAATCAACACCATTTCCCGTGTACATTTAGAAAAAAAACTTAATGTCACTTATTCAGCTTTCTTACTTTTTTCACGATATATTGTTTTCTATAATTTCATCCAGATTCCTATTTCTGTTTTCATAGTAACAAGAGAAACCTCTGCCGCTTCTTATTTTTTCCTTAAGCAACATTTAAAAGAATCATACTGTCTCAATGTTACTATTCACTGACTTAGATATATCGAAAATATCAAAATTCATTTGTAGTTATCGTGTTTCTTAAACGTACGTTCACGCATGTCGGTATTGTGTTCACGAGATGTTTTTATATTTGAACCGGTCTCATACGGACAACTTCGTAGATTCAGTACGGCCGCCATATCCCTATTATCTATAGACTGCCGCCCTGACTTTCTTTACGAACATTGTGAAAAATGCAGATTAATTGATTCTTTGAATTATAGTCGTTTATCGGCATATATGGCAATTTACGACTCCTTAGATGTATGCTTTTACGCACTAATTAATTTGGTATTACACAGTGTGTGTGTGTGTGTGTGTGTGATTTGTGTGATTTGGATTTTTAACGTAGCTTTAACAATTTTTCAGTCATATCGCTACGATGCCTGCAGTGTGGCAGTGTTTATAGTGATGTCTAGCATTGGGGCATCATGTCGCAGACATGTAGCATGATGTCCCACCCAGTCACATTATCCTGACACCAGGCCGACCAGTCCTAACACTAAACTCATAATGATGAGCGCCAAGCGAGGAAGTTATAGGTACCATTTTTGTAAGTCTTTGGTATGACTCGGCCAGGGATCGAACCCACGACCTGCCGCTTCCGAGGCGGACGCTCTAACCACTAGGGCACCCGAGCGGTGTTAGACATTAAAATGTCTCCAAAACAAACAGAGGGTCGAAGGGTGCTCTGACAGCCTGATGCATCCTTTCTGTTTGTCTACTCTTGTCTTCGACCGCTCCGGTGGCCTAAGAGGTTAGAGCTTACGTATCAGATGCTGGAGGACGCGGGTTCGATCCCCGGAAAAGTTATACCAAAGACTTATAAAAATGGTAATAACAGTTGCATCGCTTGGCGCTCAGCATTAAGAGTTAGTGTTACGACTGGCCGGCCCGTGTCAGGTTAATAAGACTGGGTGGGACATGATGCTACATGTCTGAGGCATGATGCCCCAGTGCTAGACATCACTATAAACTGCCACGCTGCAGACTTCGTAGCGATATGACTGGAAAATTGTTAAAGCTATTTTAAAAATTACACACAGACACAGACAAACATACCTCGTGTCCTTCCAATTGTTTGCTCGACTCTGCCCGCCAACTGTAGTTTTTCTACGTTTCGTCAAAGTTATGCCCAGTTGCTTATATTTTGTGGGGCGGTCCTTATCTTAGCGCGAAAGATGTGATGGTCATATATCCGAATCGAATGTTTCAGAGTTGTGAATGATCTAAGTAGTTAATGCCTTTTGTGTTCTGTGCGTACTTGTTATATTTTCCCTAAAGACGTACCAGTGAAATAGATTAATAGTAGCGGAATTGATTTTTGTGATCTTAATCTGGGTTTCGCGACGCTGTCTCTTGGTGCATTAAGCAGCGTGCCAATCAGGTTTCTTTCAGGGCCATCAAATTTAGTCCGAAGACGGCTTTGGAGGGTACAATTGAAGATCTTATGCATAAATGAGAGTAGAAATTTGTTTATGTATGTGGTGCTATAAATGGAGGATAGGTGTTTTCTTTTAAAAGTAATTTTTTATTATTATTTTCGAATGTGTGTATGCTATAGATGTGTGTGCTATAAAGTATGTATGCTATAGATGTGTGTGCTATATAGTATGTATGCTACAGATGTATGTGCTATACAGTATGTATACTATAGATGTGTTCCTTGTTGTTGTGCTATGTGTATTCTGTACATATGATTGCTATGTTTGTCTGTTTTGGGGTTTCTTGTCATACTTGTGGGAGTGGAAACATTCCTTTCATTTGTTATAGTCTTAAGAAGGAGTTTGTTTTTCTTTTTTCCTTATAGTTTTCCCTGTGACTCTTTCTGTCGGCGTCTTCTTTTTCACTCCCGTGTCTTCCCCCTCCTATTCTTAGCCTTCTACCTTTAAGCTAATGTAGATGGTTGTCTCTCCCTCTGCTGTTATACTTTGCGTCGTCTCTTCTATCTTTGTTTCCCCTCATCTTCATTCCTCTTGTGTTATCTTACCCTTCCTCTGTCTTTGTCGTCTTCCCATCTATTTATGTTTTGTCTCTTACTACACCTTCGTTTATGATCTGTATTCAGTGCTTCAGCTGGGAATTATACTATTGGGAGGTACAGCTTTTTGTTATCTTTTGTTTATATAGAATAGGAGTAGTGTTTTGAGGATTCTATTTTATTCATTACAACTAATTCTAGTAGACTGTTTTCATTACTTACGTATTTATTATTATAAGTCATTGTTTATAACGTACAGACTATTATGTTTATCAAATGTACTGATTGTAATTCATATTTAAGTATGCAAAGTTGGTACGTTGAATATCTTATGCTTTTATATTGTAATCTACTTGTATAGGTCAGCTGCAACGTAAATATTTAATATTTTCATAAAATGTTTGCTTTCATTTAGTGTAGAGAGATAAAAGTAATTGTAGATGTGATATAAAGAGAGCACTTGAATAAAGCAGAGTACGAAGACACTGTATATAAGTCACTCAATGTAATGTACACATTTAACCTTATACTATATGACTCAAAACGACTTTCGATTAGTAGCCGCTTCAAACCCAGGCCCGGCCATACGGCAAGGTGAACGAGGCAACCGCCTTGGGCCCCGCGCTTTCAAACAATGCAGTTTTTTCGCTTGGGGCCCCGCGCTCATCTCTTCCTGCCTTGGGCCCCACACATCGTAGGGCCGGGCCTGTTCCAATCCTGAAGCGATAAGGCCAGGTTGAGATTGCTAACGGGATATTGTGCTAGCCAGCGAATCCTGCCACAAGGGCAGAAAAACCCGAGATGTTCTAAGAACGTTTGGACACGGGAGCACGTCACATGAATCGCTTAGTTAGGGCCAGTTTGAGAGACTGTTAAGCAGAGTTGTGCTAGCCAGGGAAACCTGCAACAAGGGCGGACAAATCTGGGACGTCCAAAGAACGTCGGGACATATTAGCCCCAGTCACAAGAAGTACCCTATAATTTACTACACATTGGAGATACCATAGGAAGGCACATCTACACTATGAAGGAGTTATTGGCAGGCGTACCTATGTAGTGAAGAATCCATCGGAGGGCATATATAATCAGTGAATAATAATTCAGTGCAGAAGTACCAGTGAACATAAAGTGCTATTAAGAAGTTGAAGAATTGACAATATTTAGGAACGGTTTATCTGTGGTTACTTGTTTTCTTTTCGTTATTTTGCAATATAATTTTTTCATTATTCATCATTATCATCTAATTAAATCATCTTAAATTTTGTGCGTGTTTTTATGTTCTCCTTAAGTTGCATTCCAATCATCCTTTTGTTTATTCTGTGACAGTGGTGTCGAAAGAGGGATGGTTGATTGCAACTTTCTATTGGAGAAATATAGATAAACAAGCTGCAGCTTTCATAATTATATTGTAAAGAATCCTCGTTGTTACAATTTGTTTGTTGCTTTTGTGAGTAGTGTGGGGTGGCATGACAGGGGAACAGACAGGAGAATAAGTGTTGCTGGGGTGAGTCAGTAATACTATCCTTTGTAGGGAAAATGCTATTGCACTTACTACATAACGCTTGTCTGCTTTCAGTTTCTTAAGTGTGTAAACTTTGTTTGTTTAGTGGTATATTTTTAAATTACCCTTTTTTTGTACTGATACACATTAATTTAATTTGCACGGAATAATCAATAGTCATGACTAGAATTAGTGAGTTGATTCAGATTTGGAAAAAGTTTGGGTATACAGGATAGAACTTATGTGAATTTGTCAGAGCCGAACAAGCTAGGGAAAGGGAAGAGAGGAATGAAATGTTATCTCAGGAGAAGAATATGATAAAGCAGGAAAAAAATCTTGCTCAAGAGAAGTTTGAGCAGGAGAAAGTTCTTGCTCGAGAAAAGATAGAACAGGCGAAATGTTTCGCAGAAATTAAGGCCGATTAGGCTAGAAATGGATCGAGCGGGAAAAACTTCTTGCAGACTTAAGCGTTTGGGAGATGGTTGAGAAGGCTGGGCTGGAGAGAGAAGTTAATAGGGAAATTGAAGAAATGAGGCTTGCAAAGTTGGAAGCTGAACATAAGCTTAATTTACAGAGGGACGACAAGAGAAAAAACTAGAGAAGAAGGTTAAGGTGTCACATTTTGATGAAAAGATAGATCAGATGGACGCTTACGTAAGTATGTATGCGAGATATGCCACGGCGCAAAAGTGGAATGTAGATTTGTGGGCTTTAAATTTGACATTTTTGCTTAAGGGAACGGCCCTTGAAGTGTTCGAGAAATGACCATTAGAGGATAGAATGGTGTATGATAAGTTGAAAAATGCGTTGTTGAGGCAATTTGAAATGACAGAGGAAGGGTGTAAGAAAAAGTTTAGGAAGCAAAAGGCGTAACGACAACGAAACCTATGCGATGTTCCTTGGTAGGATATCTAGATTACTTTGATGGCTGGTTTAGGTTGAGTAAAATCGCAAAGACCTATGAAGCACTTATATACTTCTAGATACGAGATCAGTTAATTGATATTTGCACCAAAGAACTGTAGCAAGACTTGAGTGAAAAGAAATTTATATGGCTGAAGGGGCGGATTTGTAAGCAAACCCTCGGGAAGGTCCAAAACAGGTGTTTGCGTCTCGACTGGGAGAAGTTCTCTAAAATCAACGTACCACATACTAATTCTCAGAATTCCAACTCAAGCCAGTTATGGAAAAGGCTCATGATATGTTGCTGTCGGGGCATTTGGGTGTTCGAAGTACCATTGAAAGAGTGCTTTTGGAGTTTTATGAGCAAGGAGTTTCTGCTGATATTGCCAGATACTGCAAGTCAAGTGACATCTGTCAGCAAACCATTGACATGGGTCGAGTTACTAAAGTGCCTTCGGGTCAGATACTTCTCATCGATACGCCTTTTAAAACGGTATCATTATATATGGTAGGTATGATTAAGCCCATGACGGATAGGAAAAATCGTTTTATCTTAGGTCTCACTGGACAGTTTATCTGGTGAATTTTTATCCGACAATGACCAATTGCAGGAAAATGAGAATAATTTTACACTGAAGATACAAATAAAAACAAACTAATGATTTTTGTAGAAAGCATACATGTGAGATTTTGACTGCGGCAATCAGGCTAATTCCTGATGCAACTGGTGGCTTTTATACTGAACACTGCCACCAAACCCTACATTGTACAGTCATTTTTGACAGCAAATAGCTATTTTGAATATTTTCCTGTGACAAGGCAGCTAAAAGAATCAATATGTGCCTTTTGCATGAATAAAGTTCACTAGTACTATAAAAAATTAGCATACTTTTCATCACCCCTCAACCATCTTGATTTTTAGATATTTACCTCTGTTGCAGACACACGTAAATTCTTAAGCCCAGTCGGCTGCTCATTTGCAGCCCAGGTTACGCATTTGATCTCCAATGCTCGTCTAACTGTAACAGGCAGTCACCAACAAGCCAACCCATTTCCAAGCCTAACTCAAAGTAAATCTCAACCACATTACAGATTTAGATTCTGTGTGAATTTATAAATGCTAGGCTTGTGATAATTAGGTTCATGCCTTCTACCTTAAAAATTAGGGAGGTGTCAAAATACGAAATTATCCAGCGAGACCTTAACGATGGTCGACTACACTACTAGATATCCAGAGGCCGTAGCATTACCAAGTGTAGAGACAGAAAGAGTACCTCAGGCATTATTTGATATGTTCAGTAGAACAGGAGTTCCGGAAGAAATGCTGACAGACTGTGGGACACAGTTTACTTCGGAGTTTATGTCTGACGTTAGCAGACTGTTCGTTTCTAAAGCAAATCAACAAAACATTGACTTGTCAGGTCAAGTGATTGATATACTTATAGTTTGCTTATTATACCGATCCAAAAATATGGACCTTGGGCCTCATGATTGCAGGATCAGTTTTTATGCACACACTTGTTTTATTATCAACCTGCCGAATATAAAATTTCATGAAAATAAAGAGCCCACCAGTGATGCCAAAAAGGTCCATATTGTTGGATTACTAAAATAAATAAAAAAAATGCATAACGTCAATTTCACGAAAAACACAAGCCCGAAACGCACAAGTCACAAATCAATAGATAATTATTTAGCAACACAAGCTGAAAAAGATGCAAGATAAGCTAAAGATTTACAAGGGCCGATTTACACCACTATCCTCTGCGACTTTAAATTTTTACTAAAATCCTAGCTTGTGTACGTATTACATGTTTGAACGTTATCTAGTAAAATAATATAAAGTAAATTATAGTTTACTAAAAACTAATAATGTTGATACGATTGTATAAAACTGACTACTTTGTGGTAAAAATTCTTGCAATGTGTTTCATGTTTCTTGTGATTGCATTTGTTTACAGACTGAAAATGTTGTGCAACCTCAGATTCTTGTTTCCTTTTATTATTACATAGTGATACAATATTACCAAAATTCTTTTACGATGCTGCACTAATGCCAAGAAGTGATTTTGGACGCAAGATTATGCGTTGGTTATTAATGTTGAATGAATGCAAGATTATGCGTCGGTTATCAATGATGAATGCACGCAAGATTATGCTTTGGTTATCAATGATGAATAAATGCACGATTATGCGTTGGTTATCAATGATAAATAAATGCAAGATTATGCGTTGGTTATCAATGTTGAATGCACGCAAGATTATGCTTTGGTTATCAATGATGAATAAATGCACGATTATGCGTTGGTTATCAATGATAAATAAATGCAAGATTATGCGTTGGTTATCAATGATGAATGCACGCAAGATTATGCTTTGGTTATCAATGATGAATAAATGCACGATTATGCGTTGGTTATCAATGATAAATAAATGCAAGATTATGCTTTGGTTATCAATGATGAATGCACGCAAGATTATGCTTTGGTTATCAATGATGAATAAATGCACGATTATGCGTTGGTTATCAATGTTGAATGCACGCAAGATTATGCGTTGGTTATCAATGTTGAATGCACGCAAGATTATGCGTTGGTTATCAATGATGAATGCACGCAAGATTATGCTTTGGTTATCAATGATGAATAAATGCACGATTATGCGTTGGTTATCAATGATAAATAAATGCAAGATTATGCGTAGTTTATCAATGTTGAATGAATGCAAGATTATGCGTTGTTTATCAATGTTGAATGCACGCAAGATTATGCTTTGGTTATCAATGATGAATAAATGCAAGATTATGCGTTGGTTATTAATGTTAAACGAATGCAAGATTATGCGTTGTTTATCAATAATGAATGAATGCAAGCATCAAGTCAATCGTTATTGATTTGACCGGAACTTGCAAAGGCATCTCACACAACAATTTAACAATCATAACTATTTTATAAATTATATGCCAGTGATGCCATAGAAGAATACGAGAAGCGAAGCCGAAAGCTGCTCGTGAACACTAACAATTGATTCGTAATGTTACTGCAGGTCGAATATGTGTTAAAGATATGTTACAGTCGCGACAAACTGCACGAGAAAACCTCACAGTGGATTTTTAACAAACATTTGCACCACTGAATAAACCAACGATGAAAATTGCCGAACGTGCAGGGGATATTAAAAGGACAACAATAGCAACCGTGGAAGAGGTAGCACAGAAAAAATTGCTTATCCAGTTCGCAAGACAGCTAAATGCACCATGTATATAAAGAAGCCACAAGAGCAACTGCAGATATGTTTATAGGCTTGCCAGTGGAGATTGAGGAAGTCACATAAGACTTCAGTAAATGTAAAGAAATGATAGTAGAGCAAGTCATCAAAGGAATTCTTCCAGGACGACCTTGGTACGAGTCAATGATGCAAATGCAGCAACAACATTTATTGAAGAAAGTCGCATGTGGACCTATGAAGACACCATCCGTGCAATTATGTCTGTCGGAAAACATTAAATGATAGAAAAAACATCACAAAAGATAAAGAATATATGGAACAAGTGAGTGTACAGAGAACTTAATGGGTCTAAAAAGGCCTCTGGTGAAATATGTGGGCGATATATTGACATACTTGCTTTAGCTAAAGCTGGAGAAAAATAATCAAGCAAGGCATGAGATAAATCGTTTTATGAGACTTCTGCACAGGGCAGAATCAACCACTGAAAACAAGACAGAGGAGGCTGATAAAATATTCGGATCAAGCAAACTCATCTCAATAAACAAGTGCAACTATGCACCAACCAAAACGTGTAACACATGTGTTTCCACCAGTAAAACAATTACACGGGAAAAATGCAACAGCACCATAAAACAAGAGCAAAATCTTGCACCTGAATATCGTACAATGGAAGAACAATCATAATGTATAGACGAACAAGTAAAACTGTTGGCAAAGCAAAAGTTACCGAAACGTACATCTGTATCCACACAGGAAGAAGAAAAGAAAAGAAGCAGTCTTGGTTCACGATGTGACCCAAACGACCTTGCTGATCGATTGGAAACACTTGTGGGCTAAATTAGTGCAGGCAACAACGGACCTGAATTCATTAATGAAGCTTGATCAATTTGTCAGCGGTTACACACCAATGAGATCATGGACAGAAAAACATATCGCTCATTGATGCACGCACTTGCTGGAGATATAATTAATATATATTACTATGATACCAATGATTAATTCTGAGTAAGTTGAAATCCTGCGTGTGTACGCGAAATCTATGCTGTGAGTACAACCCAAAGTATTACCGCGATGATCACACTCTCATTAATGAAACCAGAATTCAGTGTGTCTTTTTCTGCACCCGTTACAGCCGGTCAATCACGCTTACTTGAAATCACATTTGCCTCACTGCGAGTTTATTACAGCTGGCCTAATGTCAGATCACAACCGTTTCGTGGTCTGCCAGCAATTAACTCATTTGTGTTTTTAGCAGACGCTAGCGCCACCTGGAATACCATTTAACTTTCCTCGGGTGCGTACGGCTAGTCATCGATCAGTGAAGAAGTTCGACGAAAATTCACATTAATAACCGGCAAAGACCATAAAATGTCTATACATGCTCAGGAGCCCACACTCCATTCTGCCATCACAATCGAATTCTCAGCGTGTGCAGTTCACATTGCAAGGTCGTCAATAAAATCAGTTTTCGGTTGGCCTGACGACATAGATGATAAACGATTTTACGTATGGGATATCGTATCGCGCCTGACATTGTGATGATTATCTCAAAAACGCAGACCAATTTAACCTGGAACGCCGTAAGTGGTAGTTATGAAAGCAGGTCTGAAAAGGCAGGCGCAGTTGTTTAGGGTTATACACTGCTTGGGTTTTCACTAACAGTGAAACAGGCGATTTGATATCAATTACACCCGCAGCACATTCATATTTTCCTTGTCAAAATAACCGGTTCACACATATTCGTTTACCCTTGTGGATCAAGAGGGGCTCTTTCTAGATCAGCGCAATACAATATCGACGACACAACTGAATATTAGAGATCGACTTGACAATTATATATAATAATGACAGACGTGGACGCTCATTACGATTTTCGTGTCTACCCAGTCAGATATTTAAGTTTTGCAGAGAAGTTCGCAAGGTTATTCTTGGGGCGAAACAGACAGTCACTGTAACCGGTAAGAACAAGTACAAAGATACAATTTGGCCTGGTGTACGTGTCGCTTATGGATGAGTTGTATTAGAAACATTAACATTTTGGATGCCTGTGGTTTCCCCGACACTTAGCACAGAATCGCATTTGTTATCATTTAAGCAATATGGAATCTCTACGATCGTTTCTCGCAATACTACAGTCGCGCACCCACCAGGTGCTATTGTGGGACAGTTTACATGTCCTTACCGCACCAAAATGATGTTTCTGTGGCGTTTCAACTTACATTTCGAGACAATGCCCAAACTGAAAGTGAAATGATATTTGTCAACTTAAAAGTGATTGAGGTTTCCTTGCGGTTAAGCGGTCGTCAAGAACTTTCTGAAGAAATTTGGCTTAACTTTGAAACCAATCATCCTGCACATGTATATCAGAATCTGTGGCCGTATATGGACGGCATCAACGTATTGTCACTGTTTGTCAGGTTTCCAAACATGACTTCATGACACTGCACCCGATTTATTATTTTTCATTGGAACACCAGAAGTTGTTCAGGCAATCCGTTATCGACCTGTATTTTCCTGCACGGTAGGTAACCCTGGTGGTGGTTATTGATGTTATGTTGTGCTACTTTCTGACAAGACTCTTTTGTTAAATAATAATGTCCTATTCTGAATTGAAGGTCGGCCTTAGTGAAATTCAGCTGGGAAAAATATAAAAAAATGCAATAAACAAAAAAAAAACAATTGTGGGGTTACACTGATATGTTCTTCAGCACAATTGACTGGAACTATCCCCGTGTGATTCACACAAACATAACTCGCTCAGTTTAATGCGACAAAAGAAGAAAAAATACATCATTGACATAAAAATTATCGAAATTAGAGGTGACACAGCGATTCCAATGTTGTTAGGAGCAGCAGCTCTAGCGGTGGAAAAAACTGCGACGTAAGGGTTGTTGGAACCGCTTCAGGAATGGCGCTGAAAAAGCGGTGGGTGGATGCATAACGCATCGTGGATCTAGTACGTCAATAAGAAAAGGAGAAAAGCCTTTGATTACCAGGAACAACTCTTGGAATACGATCGGGAAGAGGTCTTCGATTACCCGGAACAACATGCAGAATATCACGGTGTTGATCTACTTTGAGTTACTTGAGATGGTAAAATCATTCAGACATTTTCATGGTGTCTTTATGCGAAATGAACTTGCATCAATGATAGCACGCACACCTGGATTTAACAAGTATGGCACTCAGTAGGTCACATAGATGGTGACACTTCAACATCGTTTGCATTTTGACCTGTATGGACTTGCTCCACCAGTTGACGGTTCTTAGTTATTTAAAGAAGTGCACTAGCACCCTACGCGGTGGACCTGGACGACAACCACTGTTTTATTCGACTATAACAATACAAACTCGGTTGCATGGACCAATATGCGGTCATCTTGTTGCTGAAGTGGTGGATGCACTTGACCTTTTCACCAACGCCGCAAACACTTATTACGTTTAGTATTATGTTGAATATCTATTAATATTTAGGGATCTTAGCATGTTTGACTGAGTATACTAGTCGTGTAATGTTGTTTGACGTCGACCCTTGTGAACTTGTTATTTTTCAAGCCATAACTAGTTAACTGCAAACGTCTAATGTGGCCATTCGAGATATTATTGTCAAGATGAAAGGTGCTTTTGCAAGGAACATGGCTGAAAACACTTAAAACGACGCCATCAGAGACTCTGGCGTGTTAATTGCTTATGTCAAAGAATATGTTGATGATACTAATGCTACAACAAAATAATGAAAAAAATCGCTAACGTGCACGCACCACCTCATGTTGTAACTTCATGGGGTCAAATTTAAGGAAGTATTAATCAAAGAAGGAGAGGAAAAGTCTGACGTGGAATCCTTATCAAACGGCCTACTTATTTTCGCTTCTGCTAAAGATGTTTTCGATAGACTTAAGCGTCACATACTTGTTTACCATAACCGGATGTAAAGGTTCGTATGGGAATGGTGATAAGAGACATCCTGCTCTTGATTTTGTACCACGGTACCAATATCACGTATTTAGAGGCCGAGCAGTATTGCTGTGGATTTGTAAACCGTTACGTTATCAGAATCATTAATTGCCGGAGATGAAATTCAGTTCAAAGCACTCAGCGTCTATCCTGACAGGTACGTAACCGGTTTTGGTGTTTGTGTTTAATGTTAGTTTCATTATTATATACATAATAGATTCTGACAACGGTGATGACGTTGTGTAATTTACCGACGTGTTGTTCAATCAACTATCAGCGGATGCTAGTATCAATAACAATTTCGTTCCATTTCGTGATGATGTGTCGAGTTTGTATATATATATATATATATATATATATATATATATATATATATATATATAATTTTTTTGCTTGAACAAGAACTAGGACAGGCCCGGGTGTTTCTTACCCCAGTGCCTGTGATCGCTCTCTACGGCCCTGCCAGTTACATTCACCAATGACTATTTTACACCAACGTTGACTCAAGTGAGACAAAAAATATCTCTACTGTTATTTAACAAAGATGCACTTGTTCGGGTATCAGTTATTTTGCAAAGGATGTCGTTAGATGCAAAAGTTACAGGCGTAATCGGTGTGCTTTTAAACGAAATTGGTGATAGGCCCCAAGAACGCACTATCGCCGGAAATTTAAATCTTCTCCACGAAGACATTTTCTATAATTGTATGCCAAATGTAAAACCGGGTAATTGGTTAGAAGTGCGTGTGTGTCTTGCGATTGGACGTGATGAGTCTGGACACTGTCTGACAGACTTGCAATTTTACCTCGCGACTGGATTATTAATAGAAGAACGATGATAGATCCTCAGTGTTACCAACGTGAAAAAATAATTGAATCAGAGCAACAACCGTGAGGTGAAATCACCATAACAAACCGCGATGAAATACAATCGCGTGTTTGGTCGCCGAAGCTATTTTTGGACTTTCCACAAAAATGACTTTTGGTCTTGGTATGAATAGAAATGCAAGAGCCATCGTAGGTGCACCTGTGTTAACTGTGTAAGAGGGTTGTTGACACCTTTAGATCTCCCTAGCATATTAGCTGGTTTGATCTTGATGGTGACACCCTGGTGTTCCGGAATAGGTGTGTTTCGGCGTGGGTTTCCTCCCTGTCCACCCAATTTGTGTTACGCGTTTTTGAGTTTAAAATAATAAAATTTGTATAAAATAAGTTTAATTTTGTCAGGGTTGCTCTGTGTTTTGTTCATCAAATCATAGAGTTTGAAATTATCCCAAAAAAGCTTGTGGGGGGTTGGTATGTTTCCTTCCCTTTGCCTGGTCTGACGGTGGGCTTGGATACTAACCTCCCTTACTTTGAACATAGGATTGTATTACCTCCCCTTAGGACTATTAGGTCCCATGGATGTTTTCCATTCCTTTTGGTCCCAGTAGTTTTGTATAATGAGAGTGACTTTGCCGAACGTAAGATTGTATTACCTCCCCTTATGACTATTAAGTCCCAGGGCTGGATTCCATTCCTTTTGGTCCCATTAGCTTTGTATAGTGAGAGTGACTCTGCAAAAGTCCTTTTTGTCCTTGTGTTATGCAATTGTGAGTGTTTTGTTGTAAGTGTTCCCTTTAGTTGTCAGGACAGCTCTATTTAGATCAGATCTATTACAGTTGTGTTCCTTATTTATTTGTGTTAAAATAAAGCTTGAATGTATAAAATTAAGTCGAAAATATTGTATTTAATGCTGAAAAACAGTAAAGTGTCTAAGTGTTTTGTTTTGTGAGTGCATGTATTGCATTTTGTTAATTGTGTTTTGGTTAATCTATATGCCTTTGCATATTGTGATCAAATTATATTTTGTTACCTGATTGCACCTTGGCGCAAAGAGCAGACTGAAATTTTCCATCACACGGACGTGATTGAAAACACTGTTGTTGTGAGGTTTTAAATGTAAAATTGCAGTGACGCTGAATAAGAAAGGGGGGGGGGGGCGGTTCATTCCAAGTTATTCATTTCAAGGGATACTGTCCATGGGAGGTAAATCACACCACCATGGTAGGTTTGACAGAGTTGTATTTCCTTTGCAATCTTGTTTCGCGATATGAAAAGTATTTGCTTGGCGTCTGGGAGAGCAAAACCTTTCCAATATTGACCACCGATAATTTGCAAAATTGGGTGTTAAAATCCTTCAAACGCATTATACATTATACCTGATCGCATTTTCTTCTTAAACATGAAATGCATGTTAGCAATGAGGTTACACAAAGTGCAAAACACTTCCGCACAACTAGTTCTCTCGAAAACGGAGGGGGGTTGGGCGTGGCAATCAGATGGTACGTCATAATGAGAAACTGCGATGCTTAGTCAATTAACCTTTTTGAGAAACTTGTAAAATCAGTCCTGTATATTAAATGGATCATTTATTCAAAACAATGCAGATTCTATAACTAGGCCATCTAAAATAATATTCTAGCGCATCCGTTTGGAAAACAATGACATAAGATATACAGTGACATAAAACAAATGTATTCGGATATTTTTAATTTGACAATGACATCCTTTGCAAAAATATTTGATAGGTATGGAAGAAAGCGTTTGGCTCAAGGAAACGTTAGTATTAAAAAGAGTGGATACATCTTCATACATTGAAAAGAACCCACTCTTTCACCTACATTATGTAAACCAATGACTCAAAACAGCTAATTTTGGATTTAAAAAATCTTGTTAATTGTCTCGGTAAAGGAGACAGCTAATGCCGATTTACTATCTATCGGAATATTGAGATAGCATAGTTTCCAAAATAATGGTAGTTACACTCCGCATTAAAGATCTTCTTCTGCAAGATTTTGTCATTTCTATTTATTTTGCTATTTCCTGATTTGGGGAAAAGAGTTAATCGCTTATTCGAGATATGTGTTTTTCAGTTTTTCCGTAAAGAAATGTTTGAATCGATCAGTTTTACGTGGATCCATGCACGGTGTTGGCACGTACAAGGATAAGCATAGAATCATCCAGTTTCCCAGTCCTTCGATATCCTTAAGCATAAATATCTTCCTACATCGACATCTGTGGCATCATGAATATTTGATACAGGTCGCTCATGCTTTATTGTACTTATTTTACTTGAAATTACACCCATCAAACCACTGATTATCCAATCAATAATTATTTTAGTCGGTGTACGTTAGTCATATTTCGGGCACGTTAAATAACGCCAATGCGCACATCCATATATATAATTCCTCTAAAAATCCACCTGACCTAAACCCTCCAATGGGAAATAACCCAAAACTAGTAAGAAGGACTTATTATTAATATTATTATTAATGGTCGTAAACAGCTACATCAACAACTGTTAAAGGCCCTACGCAATCTACACTCTTCGTATCCTAAAATATAATTTTATACTCGTGTACAGATTTTAACTAATATCTTGACAAGTAATGACCATTATAATTTAGTCATGAATAAAAACTTCACATAATAAAGACAAACCATGTGTCAAGAGTTAAACATAGACATAACAATGCATACATACATACATACATACATGCATGCATGCATGCATGCATACATACATATCCAAATCCTTTGATGTCATTTAAAGCACCCCACCCCAAAAAAATATTATATACAAACACCAAATTCCCTTCCTCATAGTGGCATAGGAAATCGCCTTGACCTTTACAGGTCAAGTATCAATTTGGCAAATACAAGAAAATCGCTATCTCAAAGTAACACCCGTAGTTATTAATGTATCCAAAAGTATTATTTTGAACTTCGCCAGTTCAATATGTCCACAACTCTTATTTAGCAGAATAAAGTTAATGAATGAAAACAAACTATGGTAATCATATTCCACAGACAGTTAAAAGAAAATGGCGGCAAGGTTGCAGCTGCTGTTGAAGGAACCACATCAAACCCGTTATTGGAGAAGCACCAACCATAGAGAGAAGGTAGCATTGAGACACCAATATATAAGATACCTGACTATTTCTTACTTCCTATCTGGTACTCTTTACGAGTGGATCATATTAGTTCGATCTGCACAGCATCGCCAAAGACATCCGCGTGAAGTTCTGGAAAAGTTTATTTTTCTTATACAGCACTGCGTCTTACGGGAACCCTCCGCTTGCCACATGTAAACAATCATAATCTGCATCGTCGTTAATTATCATTTTACATTCATTTAAAACTACCATGTCAACAAACAAAATATGAAAACAACAACAACAACAACAACCCAGCAAGACACCCCAAAAAACCAAAAATAAAAAACAAAACAGAAAACAAACAACAAAAAAAAAAACAAAACACCCCCCAAAAAACAACCCAAACTCCCCCCAAAAAACCCACACAAAAAGACAACAAACAAATAACCAAATAATCATTTGCTTAATTATGAATGTAATCAACATTTAAACATAAAGAATTGCACATTAAGCAGCTTTGGGTAATAATAATAATAATAATAATAATAATAATAGCAACAGTAAAGGATTTTTCTGGATAATATATTTCACTTGTTCCCGCTGTTATCTTAAACATTGTTTTAAATGATTGCTGTATAGCTTGACTTCATTGCATTATTTATGATTTATGATTATATTATTTATGATAAATGTGAAAGGTAAATCATGTAATTGTTTATTTGAATTAATATATTTAATTTCAACGCTAATATTTAACACAAAAAATAACATTATATCAGTCATATAGTCCCTTTATTTTTATTACAAGTCCAATGTTATTAGTAGTAAATAGGGCCACCATAGCCTCAATGGAAATTAGCATTACAGACCCCCCCTGGGCCACTATAGCCTCAATGGAAATTTAACATGGAGAAAAATCGTGGGCCACTATAGCCTCAAGGGAATTTAACATGGGAAATAGTCTTGGGCTACTCTAGCCTCAAGGGGAATTGAACATGGGAAAAAGTCTTGGGCCATTATAGCCTCAAGGGGAATTGAACATGGGATTTTTTTTTTTTAAAAAAAAATTTTTTACAAAAAGGGGTAGGCAATGGAAAGTCATTCTCTTTTCGAGAAATATGGGTGGCCCTGGAAAGGGCCTTTGGTTTTTTTTCTTCTTCTAGCTCCTTAACTTCTTCCACCATCCTCTTATTTTTTCCATCATTCCTTTCTTCTTCTTCTTTTCTGTTTCCGGCATCCAGTCCGGGTGACCCATGGCTCGGAACTTCTCTTGGATTTTCATCCAATTGTTGTTAAGCCGCTCAAACTCTTCCTTTTTCTTTTTGTTTTCCACATCTTTTCTTTCTTCCCTCCATTTCTCTTTAATCTTCTCTACTTCTTCCTCCATTACTTTTCTCATCAGATCTTCCCCTTTCTTCACCTTGTCCAACCCCCATTTTACATTCCTCCACTCTGTCCAGTACAATATTTTTTCTAGGAAGCACCGGACTTTGATGACATGATCCAGTACTTCCTTCAAACTTCCCACTCTGAAGTAAGGTGGGTTAATGAAGCCTCTTGACTTATTGACTTCTTCTTCAATCATCCCTGCTATGATATCTCTTGCTGTCTTTAGGCCCTGAACTTGACTGGTTACAAAGTCTTTCATATCTCCATGCCTCCATTCCTCTTCTATTCTTCCTACAACATATTCTACATCCATTATCCAAAAATAGATGTCTCTTAATAGATTAAATAGAACTGATACTTGAGTCATTTTGTCTCAGTTATTCCTTAGAATGGTTCCAACATCAAACTTTGTGGGTTCTTATGGTGAAAGCGCGGACGTGAAGGAAAACATCCCCCTAAAACATAAAATTGATCTTACCTAGATCATGACCAAACAACGCGCGGACGTGAAGGAAAACATCCCCCTACTTTCTCATTTCATATAATAAAACCCAAACTATACTCTCCACATACGCTAAGAAACAATAATGAAACCCATAATCTACTATTCACACAAACTTACGTGAGCAGTTACAAACACAATCACTAACACACAAACATATACACTCGCATTATTAAAAAAGAGTTAGTGTTTATATTCACACTACTCTACCTACACACACACACATTGGCAAATGTATAGTTATTTCTTTTCTAGAGTATTGGGTAGCCCTGAAAAGGGCTGTTGGTTGTTTTGAAATCCAGATGCACCTATCTAATGATGGCACCTTCCTGGCATGGCTCCACACACGCATCTTCTTCCCCAGTCTCCTTTCACCTTTCTTCTTGGGAGTGCAGAGGCGGGATGATTGGCTTCAGCACCCAAATCCTCTGTCTCTGGTATCTTGTAAGTCATTCTCTCTCCTATTTTCTTTTCCTCCTCTTCCCTCTCTCTTCTCTCCTCCCCTTCCTTCTTTAGTCTTGCCTCTTCTACTATGGCTTCCGCGGATAGTTCATTTACTATGCGCCTGGCATATTCCAGGTGCATCTGGAGTTCTAGTAGTTTCACAGTTCTGGTGTTCATTCTTCTGGTGGTGTTGATCAATCAACAAGGGTAGCTAGACTGCCGAGCGAGTTTCAATTTATACTGAAAGCGCGGACGTGATGGAAAACATCCCCTAAAAACATAAAATTGATCTTACCTAGATCATGACCAAAAAACAACGCGCGGACCTAAAAGAAACACTCACTCACTTTTTTATACTACGCATCACTATTCTAAAATTTTTTTCATTAATCACTTCAATATACTATCCACATACGCAAAGTAATCAAACCCCAAATCTACTCTCCCCACACCTCAAACACCTAAAAAAGACATGATCTTAATCTACTATCCATACCAACGTACGTGAGCACTTACTAACACACAATCCTATACACAAACACATACCCTCACACTATAAAAAAGAGTTAGTGTTTATATTCACACTACTCTACCTACACACATTGGCAAATTGATGGTTATTTCTTGTCTAGAGTATTGGGGTAGCCCTGAAAAGGGCTGTTTTTTCTTTGTTTGCTATGGCAATCTTTTAGTTTCTAAGAATGCGATGTCCTCTGAGGATAGACTTTCTGGCGATAGGTCTGCTTCTTCGGAAAGAGAAGAAGAACTCATTGGTGTCGATACGACAATCGACAAAGCCTCTGTCAGGTTCAGGTTGTTGCTGCTGCTGTTATTGTTGTTGTTGTTGCTGCTGTTGCTGCTGTCTCTGAAGTCTGTACTTCTCTGTCCATTCTTCTTTCTCCCTGTTCACTTCTTCTCTGAAGATCTCTTCTATCAGGTCTTCAGTGACTTTTAACATTCTCACATTCTCTATCTCTTCTGGCTTCGGTATCAGACTGTGTCTGACCCTATGCAAATTCACGTAGGCTTCGTTGAGCTTAGCTAGTTTGGAGCACATCTTCCTAGGAGGATGAGTCGACAATGGATGGTTAGACTGGAAACAACCCCGGTTCTTAAAGTCAAAGCGCGGACGTGAAGGAAAACATCCCCCACACGGTTTTCGAGCCGCAACGTTCAGTGAGTGTCATGAGAGGGATAGTAAGAAATTAAAGAGCATGAATCCAACATTCTTATAGCTAAACAAAAGACAAAGGCATTTTTTTCAAAACACAACATTTTTTATTCAAAAATCACTTAACACTAACCAACAACAACTCTAACATTTTTAACAATAATCCAACACTATAACATCAAACATTTTTTTCAAATCACAAACATTTTTTTCTCAATTCACAGTCTACTTTAAACAGGGCTGACAACGTTGTGAATGAAATTGGGATTTCCACTGTTGGAAATCATTAGGCCATTGATGGACACTACGTTTCCTAGCTTGAGACAAAAGATAAGCATAATGGTCACAAAACCATCGATCTACTTTCACATCGTTTCTAGAAGAAGAACGAGGATCAAAATGAGTCACTAAATGTTCTAAGGAATAACCTAGGCTGCGATGATGCAGAAAATACACACAGTACTGTCCACACACCAAGGAATCTGTGCCTTGTAATTTCACATTATTGAATCGGGTGGTCTGAGCATTTCTTCTCATAAAGTCAATGATATCGTCTTCCAAAGGGGGCAGTCCATAGGAATCAAAATATTCCACACATCCTTCTTGAGGAAAGTAGACGGCTACCCAGTGGGTTCCTGGGAGATGACTGTCGTCCGTGTTGATCACATAAGCTTGATGGTCTTGAGGTTTGCGATGAGGGAGTTCATCTTTAGCACAGACGACAGGATTCCAAGAAGCCGTATACGAACTGTGGTTCAAAAGGTAATAAAGTTCCCAGGTATCCATTGTTTTGTGTGTTTTTTTCTTCACAGGTAATAATAAGTCGTCAATTCGATCCTGACTTTTCGCTTGAAAATGTCTGACAAATAACCGTTTCTTCGTTTCGTCTCCTCACTCTGATTCAGGAGAGCTTCGATACGATGGATCTCTTGAGTGGTTAATGGTGGACAAGAATGTTCACGCAAGTCTTTATACCACTGGTGCCACACGTCTTCGTCCGAGATGAGACTCCAAGCTTCGTCCAGATACTCGTCCAATTTTTCTTCTTGACTTAACATTAGGCATTTATCGTGTTGAATTTGACTGGGATGATCGTTTTGACATCCATAGCAATTTTTCTTGATCAATTCCGTCATTTTTTCCACCAAGTGTTTGGCAAAACAGCAGACTAAATGGGCTTCTTGTTCTGGCCATCTTGACTTCATCATGATATCTTCTTCGTCTTTGTCTTGGGATTCTTCTTCCACAGTTTCCTCACATTTCATCTTCAAAGTTTCTCCATTAGGTAAAGAGGGATAACATTCTTCCATGGTTTCTAGTAATCTAGGATGACTTCTCTCAAACTGTTGATTTCTATCGTATTATCGAATTCTGCATACAGGATGACGTTCACTGTGTTCCCTGCATCCAGTGGACTCGCAAACTGAATTTCCACACGAATTTGGCCGGATTTTATAGGGTGGAAATGTCCCTCGTCGCTGCCTTGGTCTGGAGTGAAATCGAAAGCCCACAAAGCGTAGCCTCCTGCATAATCGTCGTACGTAATGCCGTGACTGGTGTTGGTTCCTAACTGTCCGGTAGCTTCGTACAGGGACAAGTACGATCTCAAATAATTCTTCGCGGCACCAAAGTTAGGCTCAAAGGGTCGGGTACACAAGGTCTTGCCATCGCGACTGACTTCAGTCTTGGACACATTGTAATGATTAAAGTAGAAAGGATTTTCATTGTAGGCTCCATTGAAAGCTGAATTCTTGACCATACCAACAATCAAACGCTTGGGTAACTGTCCTTGGAACAGATGATCTTCGATCATGGATCGCTGTCCAGCAGGAATGGTGAAGGTTTTCACTTCCACGCGACGTATCGGATACTTGGCGGTCGTTCTGCTCAACGTCTGACTGATGTCGTTACCTACTTTAGGCAACACTTCCACACGTCGCACGTAGAGTCTGGCTTCTTCGATTTTGGTTTTGTAAGTGGCATCAGCAGCAGCCATCAAATGGAAAGCAGCACTGCTGCGATTCAGTCTCAGGCGGATATCCACCCCGTTCAGCAAATACTTTTCTTGTAACCACATGTCCAAATGCAAGCGATCCATCAGTTCTAAACTACGACTTCCAGCAATTTTCTTTTGTCGTTCTACAAATCCCGATAAATTTTGAGCATCCCCAGCAAGTGTAATGCCGTTGAACCTAGTCGCTTGGTCAGGTTTCCATACCACGCAAGCATCCAGATGAGTGTTCTTGGCTTCTTTTCCGTACGTCAAGAGATTTTCCAGGTAGGCTCGATAAGGGTAAGTATCCATGCTGCTGCTGACCAGTTTGTTATTCAAGTACAAGTCCACTTCGCTGAACAAGGAATGCATGAAATTATTGACGGGAGCTACTGCTTCATCAGCGTCTATGTTAGCGTTGGGTTCGATCACTTTCACTTTCAAGTATAGGTAACTGCTATTCAGATCGATGTAATCTTCGGGCTGTCCTTTGATTTCAAACTCGATGGGAGCGGAATCGGTCAATGAGGAGACGGGATGAAATTCCACCCACTGGCATTCTTGCATCGTCATCATGGTGGGGGGCATGGCAAACATATCCAGTTCCGACTTGGAACAAGCACATGACTCTCGGTGCATCATTTTTTTTCTTCTGTGTCTCAATAATCGAAAACGTCTAAGTCTCGAACGGTTCTTCTTTTCTTGGCCTTTCTAGCTTGAAGTCTGGTGAAAGGGTGTTTTCTTCGTCGTCTCTTTCTACCTTGTCCTTGCTGAATGCCTGATTCGGTAGCGTGCAGGGCATTTATAGGTGTGTCTCGTCGGCCTAAAATGTCTTTGCCTGTTTGCAGCAAGACATTTTTTCCTGTCCTCATGAAGGCTTCTTTGGGGTTTTGTTTGTCGATGATGACATTTTGGAGAAATTCTTTGCCTTGTGTCAGTGCTGCATCTTTCAAGGCGTGCAATCCGCGTGTCACCATCGGTTTCAACACCGGGGCCACCGAACGAAAGGCCGATTTTAACATATCTCCTAAACCGTGTCCTCGTTGTCGAGCAACCCCTCGGTACACTGTATACATGACTTACGAGTCGTGAGAGAACCGTTTTCGAAAATGGAGTTTCACCGTGACTTTTCCTTTGGTGAATGGAATATTTTGTCCCAAATCTCCTTTTATAGCAATGTTGACCGTGCCCAAATACGACTTGCTGACAGGCAAATAGTGAGGATGGACAAATTCGCGGTGGACGTGGTAAGTGTTTCCACCTTCCTCGTCAGTGTTCGTGGCAGAATCCACTTTGAAAGGAATGACACGCAGTAACGGCACAGAGGTGTGTCCCACCACGTTGTACAACACCACATCGGAGTACACAAACATCAAATTCAGTCCTTGGTTCATTTCTACCGGGGCACGAAATAACTTGCTTAAAGACTCGTTGTCGTAAACGACTGGCAATTCCTTTTTCTTCATCATGGTCATTCTCATGTTCATGTCTCCACCCAACATGTCAAACAATTCAGGACAAAATAAAATTAACAGGGTTTTACCCCCCTCAGGAAAAAATTTCATCAGGAAGCGACGAGCTGTTTTGTGGTATTCCAGGGTGACACTTTTATTGGCAATTTCCAAAGCTCTCAGAAACACGACATTAAACCTGGAGGTTATGGTGCTGACCAAATGTTGACCACTAAAATAATAGCCTGGGGGAATGAACAAGTTGTAGGTCCACTTTCGAGTTTTGTCATGATAGGTTTTATTGTCATATTTGACAATCTTATCCAACTCCTGTTGCACTTGCTCGTCATGAACTTCCACCATAAAAAAATTTTGATTGGGAAGGACATTGAGGACTTGGGTCGGGTGAATGATTTCCACTAAAGCCACTTCCCAATGGGCTTCGTGATCTAAGGGGATGGCCTGAGGTAATTTGGCTGTGTAACAGCACAACGTGTTGTGGGGAAACACCTCCATGGAACTGTCGCTGGGTAAGGTTAAGTAAAATTGGTTTTGGTGACTCATAATTCCAGAGTTCTGTGGCTGTCCGAGGGGTTACTAGACGTCAGAGGCGTGTCTCCGCCCAAAATAGGGTCGTTGTGGTTGTTGTTAGAGTGGTGACTGGCACTGGCACTGGACACTAGGTTCCCGTGGTTCCCGTTCGAGGTGAATTTCAGGGAGGGATTGGGAAGCAGGTAACCGATGCAACTGCTCAATAAAATGGTCCACAATTGTTTGTCTCCTTGTTGCAAACTCAAATTGGCAATGGCTGCCCCGATGACACAATACACCACGAAGATTTGGCAGAAAAAGACGATTTGCGTTTTAGGCACACGTTCTCCGCACCACACCCACAAGGGTTGTTTTTGTAAATCTTCAACAGAAGAACTAGGTGAAGGAGTGGTCGACGTAGCTGCGTCTGTGTGAAAGGGCATGATGGTCACTTCCTTTTATAGTCGATGACTTGCGAAGCGTCGATCCAAGAATCAAAACTGGGTGGATATCCTTTCCAACGTACTTTGACTTCTTTGACACGTCGTTTGCCCACTTTACGGGTTCTGCGTTCGAGAATGCTTTCGATGTCGTACACGTCGTCTTCTTTTTGGTCACACGTTGTAGCTCGGGCAAATAAAACGTTCCTTTGAGCACTTCTCCGTTCATGTCTTCCAATTGATAGACAGCAGGATGACGGCCATGTACTCGTCCAGTGACGCGAAACAATTCGGTCGTCCAGTTAGGTAAGTAACCTTTGTCGAAAGTGCGTTTGGTTTTGCCAATGCGCACCCAATCTCCTACGGCCAACATTCCACTTTTCTTGGGGACAGCCCTCGTCGGGGACGTACCAAACAGACGCTCAAACACCAGCACTTCGTTGTCGGGAGTCACTTCTTGCGGGGCACGTCCGATGCTTCGAAGGTAAGATTGGTTGTACGCTTGCACCAGGTGCGGTAAGATGTCGATGTACTTCAGAGTGTGGTGATGCGTAAAATATTTCCACATGCGTTCTTTCAAAGTGCGTTGAAAACGTTCCACGATGCTGGCATTGGTTTCGGGATTCTCGGTGGTAAAAAAATGAATGTCACATTTCTTTAATTCTTTTTGGAAAGCTTGGTTCAGAAATTCGGTGCCTTTGTCCGTTAGCCATCGAAGAGGGTGACGACCGCTTTGTTTCAACACCCGTTGCAGGGCTCGCACTAACTCGCTGCTGGATTTGGAAGTCAAGGGCACGACCCAAGCAAATTTGGAAAAGACGTCGATGACACAAAACAAATATTTGTAGCCACGATTGTAACTGGCCAAATGAGAGACATCGGCTAAATCGGCTTGCCATTGATGATCGATGCCTTCCACTCGGGTGCGACTTCTGGAAAACTTGCGTCGAATGGGTTTGTGTAAAGTGTAGGTAGCTTGTTCTTGTAACCATCGTTGCACTTGAGGTAAACGGAGACTTTTCAATCGACTTTTGGCAGCACGATACAATTTTTGAACTCCTGCGTAACCTGCAGGATGCGAGGGATCGTAGTAAATGCTGGCTAAGATTTTTTCCATTTTTTTTGTGTTTGTTGGTGTGTTAATAAGTCACCCACTCTTCGGTGATGCTACTTTGGGTGGGTCGAAAGGGTGGTTTAGAAACGGATTTACGTGTCCGATGGGCTACGGGAGTAGAAGTCGAAGGTAGTGGTGGTGGTGGTGGTGGAGGTGGCAATGGAATGGCTTTGGTTTTCTTTTCTTTTTTCACTTCTGGTTTCCCTTCTTTCTTTTTTACTTCTGTCGAAGGAGGAGTGGACATCATCTTTTTAACCCAAGCTTTCATTTCTTCTCGTTGGGGTGTGGGGGACGGGGTCAACAAGGATGCTGCAATCTTACTCGAAATGGGAGCTGCTGACGGTGTTTGAAACACTTCTCGCATCTCTTTTTCCTCAGGCCTTCGTGGGGTAGCATCTCTGGTGACGCCTGGGGATGGTAGTAGTGGTGGTGGTAGTGATGATGGTGCTGAACTTTTCATCAAGGTCTTAAAATCTTTCAGAGTGGGTAGAGCTGTTTCGTCTAAAGCTTTCTGGTGAAAGAGTTGCAGTCGTTGCAAGAGTTGACCGTACTTTTGCGATTTTTCTGTTTCGGACAATCTTGGCGATCCATCAAGGATTGCAATTCGTGTTGTAACTGGGACATCTCGCTCAAATGGGGATTGGGAGGTAAATGCGGGGTGCGTTGTTCTTGCCACCGATGGTATTCCATCCATCGTTTGTAAGGCACTAAAGCTAGCTTTCGTCCTTCCATGGGGTTGTCAGGGGTCAATTCTGAGATCTTGGGACTTCCGAGGGCCTTTTTATCTTGCTCCCACCAGTCCTCCCAACATGGTTCCCAAGACTCCTTTCAGTATGGGGCCTAACAAGAGAGGCAAAATGCCTCCACGTTGGACCAACATCTTCTTTTTTTGACGAATGGGAATTTTCTTTTGAACCATTTGGCGAAGAACGTGACGATGTTTGCTTAAGCATTGTTTCTGGTGTTTGGACAAAGGGATCGTGCCTTTCAAAACGTTCAAACAACATTCGCACACGGTATCGATGATCTCTTTGGAGGCCGATTGAATGAGTTTTTTTCGTAGAGGTGGAGAAGCTTTGGACAGGACAGATAACATGTCCCCATGTTTGACTAAACGTGGTGGTAGTCCTTTTCTTTTCTTTCCTTGGGGTTTTCTGGAGGGTGACATCTTTGAGTCTTCAGGAGCACCAAAAAAACACTGATACCCCCGACTTGGTCACAGGTCTTTTTTATACTGGAACGCGTCGCCACTGATTGTCTTGACGTCGTATTAGTTTGAGGACAGGCATGACACGTCGTGCAGGGGTACGTAACGGACTAAATCGAGCCAGTTCTTGCTTGGACAAATCCAGTAAACTTTGTAACATGCCCGATCTTTCTTGGACTTTGATTTTGGGAGAAGGTACTTTGTGAGCAGCAGCCACTGCCACTAAATTGGAGGGTCCTGCCACTGGGGAAGTTCTTTTTGGGGTCATCAACGGAGAAGTTCTTGGTGTGATCAACGCCTCCAAGTACTCTTCAGTTCTTGGTGTCATCAACGGAGAAGTGGATGAACGTGAGGATGCCGTAGACGCAGTCACCGCCGTGGCAGGTCGTGGTTTGCGAGTGTAAGGTTGCTTCCTGGCCGAAGAAGAAGTGCCTCTCTTGCGACTAGTTTTCTTCTGTGGACTTTTCTTTTTCTGGGGACTTTTTCTCTGTTTCTTTTTCTGGGGGCTTCTTTTCTTTTTCCGGGGTGGTGGTGTCTGATTAGAGGAGGGTCCCGCCACTGGAGAAGTTCTTCTTCTTCTTGGGGACCTGGTCTTTTTCTTTTTGGGGCTTCGTTGGACTTTTTTCATGGGCATAACTTTGGGGGCATTAGGATCCCATCTTAAGAGAGAGCGAATGATGACCCCTCCTAGAGTACCGCTCCCTCCAGGTTTCAAAATGATTTGTTTTTTGGTTTGAGTGTCGATGCGGGGATCGGCCAGTTGGACGAAAACGACTTTGTTTCGATCGAAAAAGCGTTTGATTTGATGAGGAATCTGAACAATTCCTTGGAGTATTTGACGTGCCGTCACCGTGAACCATCGTAAGACTTCTTTGAGACTAACTTCTAAAACACGAGCTCGTATTTGTGGAGTTTTTTCTCGACTGATGCCATACAAGGCACGAATCAATTTGACGGGAAGATGCGACTGAAGGGACGTCATGTTGACGTTGTGTGAGACAGACGAAAAAGGGTCTGAGGTTTTTATAGATTTTTTATGTGGAGTGAAATTAAGTCGAGGACGGAGACGTGTACAATACAGGCCCTCCGTCTTGGCACCAGTGGTGAAACAAGTGGGTACGAAATCGCAAATCCTCGGGGGTCGTAGGTTTCAAATCGACGAGTAAATAGGCGTGTGGAGTTTGAGTGGCATCGTCGTACGCCTGAGTCAGCCAAGGCGTTCCTAACTGTTTGGCTAAGACTTGCACTTGCGATTTATCTCGAGGGCTTTTAAACAAGACCACGTAATGCGCATTGAGACTGATGGTGCGATGGGCTTTACTTTGTTGAAACAAATTTTGGGTGATGTAAACGACACTGGCATTACGGTGATGCCCTTTGTGCGTGAACCACAATTTAATTTCTTCTTCGGCTTCTCCTAACATGTCGCCGAAAATGACCAAATGGGTTTGACGGGAGTCAGAGACGATGCCGTCTTCTTCTTTAGGAATGCCTTCCACAAACACGATGGAATCGCCTTGACTTTCTCGCAAGAGGCTGTACGCCGATTGCCACTCTTTGTAACACCACACGATCCGTTGAGGTGGCCGATCGATCAAATGATGTTTATGTTCGATCAAACGTTTGACGAATTCGGTTTTGCCTGAACCGCTAGGTCCAGCAATGAGCATGTTAAAGGGATGGCGAAGATACAAAGCCTCCCAACTGGCACGATCTAAGTGTTCGTCGATGACTTTGACAGTAGAGGAAGAGGGAGCAGAGACAGCAGAGGTAGCCATAGTGTGAGAAATGTCACTTGTGACACGAAAGAAACAAGACGAGAGTTTATATACTTTTTTTCAGAACACGTTTATTGAATGTTTCAAACATGAATACGAAAGACAAAAATACATAAAAGCCAAAGGCTTAAGTACAAGGATAAAAGGCACGTGATAACCATTAACGTGGAATAAACACAAGTGTCTGTACAACATGTTTTGGGTAATGTTCTAACCAGTTCTATAGTAGGGGGTAAGGTCACACAAGTGTCCTCTCGAAAGGGTCTTTCAGGCCTGTCCACGACAGTCCCGTCCTGGGTGACGGGTTCTTCTGGCACCTTCACTAACACGGGTTGAAAAATAACTTTTTTCCTTGAACAACTCTCGTTCATACTGGGCCACTTCTTGGGTCCAAGCCTCAAAATCCCATTCTTTCCAGGCACGGACATCTGTCCAATGGAGATGTAAGTCACAAGCTACACACACATCGTCATACACGTCTTGGGTAGCTAAAAGTTGACGAATCTTTTTTTCCTGTTGAGGTCGAGAAGTATCCAGATGAAAACGCAAGGCTTTGAGCAAAAGGAGTTTTTCGTGACCATTTAAGGCCATTGAGGTGGTAACTACTGATCGTAAAGAGTCCACAAAGAATCGGCTGGTAAACGAAATCCCAGAAAACAAGTCACTAAGACACACACCACTTGTCGACCCAAATTGAATGGATACAGTTCTTGTAATAATCGATGGTAATGATCCACGGTTTGAATATGGTCATTGAGTTCCTTCCACGGAATCTGTTCAATAATGTGTGACATAATCCGTGGCATGGCAACTTGATTTTATAGTGTCTTTGTTTCGGAAGCAATAAAGGTAATTTCTAACTAAACATGTTCGTTCTCCAGTAGGGAATTTAAATGTTACATACTGTAACTGAAACCTCAGAGTTTGTCTAGATGTTTCGTCTTTTTCTAAGCAGATTCCATGTAACAAATGTTGGCAATCCTTTAACTCGTCTTCCTCAATACGTTGCAATAAGTGAATCTCGAAGTAACCAAAATTACGAACGTCTAGTTCATCATCATTCACAAACTGAAAGTGTTCAACAAGGTCTGACCACTGAAAAAATTTCTGACGAATCAGTCCTCTTATACCATTCAGGTACCAGTGGTTAAAGATCTGATGACGTAACGGATGCAATTGTTCTTTACTTTTGACTTGTATTTTCACCAGCTCTCGGTAAATCCTTTCTCTCAACTCCTCAGGCAAGCCCAAAATGTTCTCTTGTAAAGTATCCATAAGTATATACACTGTTTTTGGAATCGTTTGGTGGTGGCCAATAGCCTCGTTTACCTTTGTGCCTGATGTAATATCCACTCATAATCAGTCTTCTTGTACTTTGGAACAGAGCATAATTTAAAAACGGTTGAATAACTTTGCGTTTGCGTTTCACTTGTATTTTGATCAGTTCTCGGTAAATGCGTTCTCTCTACTCCACAGGCAAAGCACGAATGTTCTCTAGCAAAGTATCCATGAATAGGTCATACTAAATCCTCTTTGGTCTGACACAAGAAATGTACTCTTTGCACAAACATGGTTTTACTTCAGCGTCGAATTTAAATCGTTTAGTCACTAATCTATACATTACAATTCGTTCAGAAGTTTCCTCTTTCACTAAGTTGACATTGTGTTCAAGATGTTGGTAATTCGTTAACTCTTCCTCTGGAATTCGATGCAGTAAGTTTACAATGATGTAGTGGATAGAATCGTCCATAACAAACCAATCCTTTTTAAAACTAGGGGATCGTTGATCAATGTCTGTCCAATGGAACACTTTCAATTGAATCAATCCTTGTATAGCCTTCAGGTACCAGTGGTTCAAACACCGGTGACGTAACGGATGCAATTGTTCTTTACGTTTCACTTGTATTTTGACCAGCTCTCGGTAAATGCGTTCTCTCAACTCCACAGGCAAAGCACGAATGTTCTCTTGTAAAGTATCCATGAACAGATTATGGTAAGTTACTTCAATGTCTCGGTCCCACTAAGGGTAAGTAATGACAATTCGGTGACCATCGAGCATGTTCTACGTAGGCCGAATCTTGCCGTTCCCAGTGGTGAAGTGACACACCGCAACTGAAGCACTTGACTTTATCTCCTTCGCCCAAGTAGAAAAATCCGGCTCTGGCTAATTCTTCGGGGGTCGGGCCTCCCAGATACTTAGGCCATTTTCCTTTGAACGATTGAAGACGATTTTCAAAGTCGCAGTATTCCGACAAACGCACAGGAAACGAATATCCGTCTTTCACAGGTTCGTTTCGATGAGGGTTGAGTGACATGGGCAGGAGTTTGCTCAGGGCTGGATGACATCCGTAGGGGGGTAGACGTGAAGGTGAACATTCCCCTTTAAAACGAAACCCAGTAAAATGTCCAAGAGGACGAGCGGCATCACTTTCGCATCCCTCATGTTTGACACGCACAGCATCACTTTCCATGATAGGGGTCGTGAGAACAAAGTTCCCATGATGCTTTACGGCATCGCTAAGGTCACAACGTACAGCATCGTACCCATCGCAAGGCTCACAATCGCATTCCACTTCAGAAGCCTCACACTTGAATTGTGCCTTTCTAAACAACTTGTTTTGTGTTTCTCTGAAAGTATTCATCTTGTTCGCTCGGTCTTGGTAGTCACAATGAACTATGGATCTTGACCATAGCCCCTTTTTATACTAGTCGCAATGCAGTCTCAAGCTTGTACATCGTTCCTTTTTTACGTTTTTTATGTCTTGTTTTGGAAGGTACCGTCTCTAAGGTACCGTCAACATTGTACCGTAGTGTGATGGGTGGAAAGGCCATAGAAAGGTAAGGGCAGTTCGGAGACCATCGAGTATATTCCAGAATAGCTGAATCTTTATAGATACATAGATCCATTCGTAACTTCAGTCCGCAAGCGAAACACTGTACCTCGTATCCCAATCCTGACTCAGGTCCCAAGTAGACAAATCCTGTTCTAGCTAAAACATGCGAAGAAGGTAATCCTTCCCTATTCGTAGGCCATTTCTGAAACGTTTCCAATCGACGGGCACAATCACAATAGTCATGTAAGAAGACTGGAAAATGGTAGGGTTTGAACTTGGAGTTCTCATCGGGTTTCTCACTCGATTCTTGCTGTGGCGAAGTCATCCTTCTAGCGGGTGACTATCCTCTTACAACCAATGTTTTATTCCAACGTGTCCATACGGTAAGGTGAAATGATTGGGAAGTCGCACTCGCTTCTGGTACACGATTTGATAGACTTTTTCCAAGGGCCGACTGACGATGTGGTGAGTGGGTAAACGTACAATCTTGTTCGGTTGATAGGTGGTCACTTTAAAGTGTTCATCCTCTCCCGATTGCAAGGCTTCTTTCAATACCCCAAAGTTGACCACTCGACTGGTACGATAATTCAGAGTCAGTCCTTTCACTTTGCACGTCGTGTGCACTTCTCCTTGTTTGTCCCGGTATTCGTAGCCGTAATTTTTGGGACCACCACTGACGAAACTTAGAATCTTGTCGTCGGGATGCTCGTCTGTCCAGGCTCCTAAACGGTCTCCTTCGATGTCAGGGTGCTGTTGACTCGGGTGATGGATGTAGATGCAACTGTCCGTGTCAAAGTACAGGACGCGTTCTCCTAACAGTTCTAAAGCTTCGTACAATTTTAAGCAAGGATGGGCTGTCACGTAAGCCGCAATGATGACATTTCCAAAAGGGTCGTCTTGTACAAAGTCCAGATCTTCTTCGTAATTGACCAAGATCAAATCCTCACGAACGACGTCCACGTGTTTCATGTATTTGGTTTTGTCGTGAATCATCTGGAAGTAGCGGGAAGGTTCTGTCAAATACTCCGTCTTGGGTAAACACGGTCGTTGTGCCATTTTACCCCACAAGCAATTTAACATCACTTTGGCAAACGATCGCCTGCCTTCGTTTTTCTCGATGTGGTCTAAAGCGATGCCTTCTTGTTCATAGTATTTCTCTTTGAATTGTATTTGGTCTTCGTGAGTGTGACACCAGGACGGATAGCCGCTGGCTTCTTGCTTCAGTTTCAAAAAGGCATCCACGTAGTCGGCGAAAATGCCTTTCTGACTGGGGTCACCCTTGTGGTATTGTTGTGTCTTGGGAAAGTGGCAAATTTCGTACACGTCTAACAGTTGGTATCCCATGTCCAGAGCTTTGAATAATTCTACGCTGACCCAGGTTCCCGTCAAGGCACGTTCTTCCTGGGTGTGCTGACAAGGTTGGTCTTGGTTGCACGTTTCGGCACAAGTACGGCACAAGGGAAACATCAGTTTGCCTTGACAATGGTGAGGTAAGACGGGATGGTATAGGTTCGTGGGAGGCAAAACTTTACACTTGATCAAGCCTTCGTATTGTCGAATGTTTCTCAGGTCGATGTGTTCCGTCAGCAATTGTGGGTGCCCTACAGGAAAGCGACAATATTTGCACACGTAGGGATACAGCGAACACACGTCCAAGTATTTGATTTCTTCTCCTTTCTCTTCGTCGGCTTGGTACAGCAAACAGGTGGCATTGGTCCTTCCTCCGTACAAACTATCCCTTGGGTTCAGCGGGTCCATGAACTGGTAACTTTCCACGACGCGTTTAAACTCGGAATCGGTTTTCATACGGTGATCGTACTCGTGTTCCCACATTTCCACCACTTGGTATCCTTGCTGTTCCAACTTTAAGCACCGCTGACATGTGTCCTGGTACAAGTCTTCCATGGTTCGTTGTAAAAACTGATTTTTAGTGCTACGATCAGGGTAACAGACGGGACATCCGTGAAATAAGCAACCGTTAAACTCGTACACGATCTTGTGGTTTTCTAAGTCCCAGCCATCTACCGAATACGTTCCGATAGTCTTTTCACCCCCTCCGTTGCGGGCATGCTGAATCCACTTGTCTTCCTTGTCGCACAAGTAATGTAACCAACGTAGGGCTTTGACCGAGTATTGACGTTTGACAAAGTTGGTCGTTTGAGGACTGATGACAGCCACGGTGTTTTCAGGCATGAATCGTTGTCGATACACTAAGGAACACGCTTTGGCAATGGTGCAAGCTTCTTTCAAAGGATCGACCCCTCCGTGTTCCATGAACAGTTCTCGAAATTTTCCACAGCAACGCCGTAAAATGTCCACGTCGGAACGACAATACTTTAGCATTTCTTCCTGAAAGTCGAAAGGGTCGGAGGCGTGAACCTGGTACCAAGCGTAGAAAGCTTCTCGCTGTTCGGTACGCATGTTGTCGGGGTCGTAATAGTGAGCCTCAGGTAAATGGGGTAGAACGGCGTGTTGATTGGCTTCCGTATTGAAAAAGTGTGGAAAGTACCCTTTAGCCATTTCTATCATTCCAAACGTTTGCCTTTCTTCTTTTGACCGTCCTCTTTCTCTGGTGGGGGGTGGTATTTTTGCACGTGGCATTGGTGTTCCAAGTCCACGATGTGGTGACAAATGTGACATTTTTTTTCTTTCCTCGACATACGTGTGCCTTGGCAGTATTGGTACATATGCCTTGTCCATAGGTAGGGCACAATCTCAGCAGTTGACAAGCACATTTCTGCTGTGAACCTTGTGTTTTCAAATGTTGTTGGTAACAGGTAGGGCTGACAAACGTGCGCAGACAAGTTGAACAAGGCACTGGTCCTTCGCTCAGACAGGGTGGAGAGGCCAAACATCCTGGGCATTTCATTCCACAATGTTTGTGTTGCTCTCGATTATTATAACCACGATCACATTTCTCACAGTAATATCTGTATCTCAGGAATCCGGTGATAGTGGTAATGGTATCGAAATGGTCATCGTGATAATAAACATGAATGTATTTTCCGTCCTTAAAATCTTGGCCTCGAAACAACAGAGGTCCGCGCACTTCTTGAGGGTGCACTTTCAAGGTGTAGCGTGGAGCTAGGGCATCTTGCAATTTTTGCATCTCAGGAATGCCACAGGGTGTGTCTTTGGACAGGCCAGCTTGTTGGAACAGGAGTTCTGCTTCGTTTCGTTGTTTGGCTCGGTCCGATTGTCGAATAGTTTTCCAGGCTCTTTTCCATTCTGCCGTGTCGTTCTTGTTGGCATAGGTTCGTCCCACCACGATGGCTCGAGCTAAACACATCTGGTCTTGAGGATTGTAAATTTGGACAAGGCTACGCTTAATGCTGCGAAGCTCGTTCACCAATAACATCTTTTTGCGTCCGGTCCCTTGAGGAGGAGAGACGTGGGTCATGTCCAATGTGGCTTTTCCATCGGTGATGTCAAACTGGTCATTAGATTGTTGCACGTGTTGAATCTTGTCCATGACTTTGGAAGCGGTCAATTCTGCAGGGGTGCTAAACTCGATCCAAACAAGGGATTTCAAACCGTCATGTTGTATGGAAAGTCTCAAGCGATCGTCTTCTTTGGGTTGACATTGTCGCTTGAGTGCGGTGAGCAAAGAATCCCACACCCCAGTGATGAACACTTCTGCTTTCTCTAACGGTACTTCAGTCTTGAAATCTTTAAACTTCACTGTGTATTTGTAAGCCGTGGTTGTAAATTTTCTAGAGGAGCGCTTTTCGGTCTCTCGAATGGAATAGTATTTTTCGGGGTTGACTAAGGGTGGTGAACTTGGTTTAGAGGGTTCGGATTCTGGTTCACTCATGTCCTCTTCAAAATCACTGACATGAATTTGTGCCAAGATTTCAGCCCTGGTACGAGGCGACAGATCACGTTTCTGCCTCTTACTTTCTTCTTCATCTTTCTTCTCGAATGAATAGGATCGTTTCATCTTGAGTGAAAAACGTCAAATGACTCAAGTTTAAACACCATAGACTAATTTATAGTCATGGCAGACCAGCGTATATAAAAGGGTGTGTGTCTTGTCCTTTCACTATTCATTTCACTCTCAAGCCAAGCACAACGATGGAAGAGACTAGCCAAATCGAACGTTTCGTCAGAGTTTGCGAGGGGTCATTAGAAAATTCTCTTCAGACCAGCCACGGACTACTCTCCATCCTTTCGAGATAAAAAGTGAAGATACTTGGTATATCTGTCAGAAGAAAGAGCATTGGTCTTCAGAGTGTCCAGACGTCAAAAAGAAAAAAAACAGGGACTAAAAAAGACAAAAGTAAAGATACCTGTTATTATTGTCAAGAAAAAGGACATTGGTCTCCAGATTGCCCAAAAAAGAACAAGAGGAGTCAGAAGAAAAGATGAATTCTTCAGAAGAAGAGAGGGATTCTTCAGAGGAAGAAAGCAGACAGGTGAAGAAAAAGAAACAGGAGAAGAAAAGAAGAAGGGAAGAAAGCTAGGAGGAAGAAGAAGAGGAAAAGAGTGTGACGGTGAAGAAATTCAAAAAACAGAGAGACTAAACAAGGAAACAGAAGAAGTCAATGAACTTTTTATGAAAGTGTTGTGTTGTGAATTGTGAATTGGATTGTAACAATGGATAAAAGAATAATTAATGATAGAAGGTAAGTGTCTTTGAGTTTTGATTTTAAAATAAAGAAGCTACACTCACGCACTCATACAAAGGACACGTACTATAGGGGTAAAATGGTCTGTTTTTTTTGAGTTATTGGCAAATTGAAATTGTATTTCTTTTCGAGAAATGTGGGTGGCCCTGAAAAGGGCATTTTTATTTTGGTGTAAGGGTGAGTCAAGCAATCAACTTTAACTGCCTTAAGCCTTTGCCACGGCCAAGGCCTACTTCTGAACTGTGTAATGTTGATGATGATTGGGTTGAAATCACTAAGGGTGGTACGGTAGGTTTAGTCACAGGGTTGACGTGTTTAGCTCGGGAAGGTCGTATTCTCTTCGGTCGTAATAAAGAAGTCTG